>VYZP01006511.1:802-20455 GCA_013400635.1 Hypocryptadius cinnamomeus
TGACAGTGAATGTTGAAAATTAATTCACAGATACTGCAGTAATTGAAGGATCTATTCAATATAACCATTTATAAAATTCTTTTTCCTATTGAAAGGTTTGGAATGCTTTTTTTGGAGTAAGAGGTCAGATCTCTTCATAAGGTTCTAGATTTTGTGTCTCAGAACAACATTGAGGAGAGGATCACTGTTACTGACTGTAGGAGTTCTCAGGTAACAAACTTAGTGGAATATGGCAGTGATATTTTTCTAGAATGGATTAGTGCTGTCTGAGGAATTGAATTTAGTCTTTGGGACTGGTGCTGTTCAATCTCTGTGTCTGTGAAGAGCTAAAGTACTGCACCTCTCAAGCATGTCTGTCTGGTCTAAGCTCAGTAACAAGCTGCCAGAGCACAAGTGCAGATGATTAGTCTAACCAGCAGTAAGAGGTAGAACTTTCTTGTGTAAACGAATCGTGATCCCCAGTTTCATTGGTTGGCTGTACTAACTGCTCTGTTTTTACAGTTTGAGTTGTATTTCATGAGGTTATCTCTTAAGTTCTTGTTTACAGCGTGATTTATGTTTCCTGAGGATCCATTCAAAATTCACTGAAAGCAGCACTTTAAGGTATCATCCCACAATCACAAGCAATTGAATTAGAGAGGAGGTAGGTAGATTGTTGCTACTTAGCTCTTTTTGTCCTCTCCTACTTTGTATGTGCTGCACTTCACACTCAGAATTACCATTTGGTGCAAAGGATGTGAATTTTCATAGCCTTAACTATTTTTTTATAAACTGAGAAAGAAGTAAAAAGGCATTCTTTTTGGCTTAACTATAAATGATATGAGAAAAGCTTTGAAAAAATGCAGATAACCCTGAATCATATTTTTGCACATAATATTCTATCCAATACTGGTAAGACTGATGTAGAAAAACGTTCCAAATTTTCAGAGTGGAAACATGAAAAGACAGGTTTGTGGAGAAGCATTAAGCAGTTACCTTGAAATTTTTGGATGCAAAATTTAACTTGAAACGGCCTTTTTCCCCCCTTTTTTTTGTTTAATGTGACTGGCACGGCATCTTAATATCTTAAACATGCATTATGCTATGCTTTATGAGGGGTGGGAGGGGAGAAAAAAAGGAAGGTGAGAAGTTGCCCTTTGCTGTTCAACTGAAGCTACATCTCTGGTTCCCAGGACAGGAGACTAGATCCAGAAATAGGTTATAGTTGACCAATCAGCCCTCCTAGACTAAGAAACTCCCTTAGGTTTTTAAGTTACGTGAGTACAGGTAAAACAAAGGTCATGTATGTATTAAGATTAGGAGTCTAGAGTGCAGATACACAGAGACAGAGTGAAGGGTGAAAGCTCAATGTTGTAAGCCGTAGTGAGGTTTTAAAAAGAAGTTCCCATGAAGCATATGCTGACACATACATCATGAATAATTTAGGGTGTGGACAGAGGAGAGGGCAGCCAGCTGTACTTTGTGAGCCAGCTGCAGCAAACTGATAAGCTCTTCTCGGAGTTCTGCTAGGAGGAAGCAGCAGTAATAGTTGGTGGTTACAAGATTATGGGGTCATTGCCGGGAAGCTGGAAGGATAAACAGTGGATCAGCATGCTTGGTAGTGAGAGAACACAACAAAAGGTGTTGAAAAGCCTCCAAGTTCAAGCTACCACCAAGATGTTCATTAAACAATGAGTGACTTTCTTATGTCAGCATTAAGCTGTCCACTGCTAACTGTGAGAGCAGGAGGTGGCAGGGGAAGCATAGCTGTACCGTCCAAGTAAATCTTCATGTGTCTGACCAGGTATGGAGGACTCCAAAGGGATTATTGTGGAAAAATTGTTACTTGTCAACTTGCTAGGCATATTGAAGTACTTCATTGGACTGAATTTCCTAAAATATATTTTTAAAATAGTATTAAGTATCTTTTTGGTGTTATTGAAATTCCTCAGGGCATTTCCAGGCCTTTAAAACTCTATTTCTCAATATGACCACTGTTGATAAACTACTAAAAATATGCTGAGAGAATCAACATAATAGAACCTTTATTGACTGATAAGTACTCAACATAATTTTGCATCTTGAACCTTCTAAGTGCTTAATAACATTCTGGAGTCATAATAGCTTCCTGTGATGAAGAACCCCTTTCCTCAGAAAGCCATACCTTTGGAAATGATTGTTTGCTGAATGCTGTTTATTTTGCTAATATGTAAAAAGTGCCAAAAGCTTAGGTGGCTGTTCACTCTTCAATGCACTAATTAAAACTTTAAATACCTTCAGAATATTGTGGCACTTCTGTGAAATGTTCTGTTGACATCAAAATGTATGCTGAGTGATTAATACAAGGTTTAATTGAAATTATATTGCATCTTTTGTCCTTTCCTTAGATCTATACTAGTTCAGACTAGCTGAAGATCTTTGCTCTTGCTGAAACAATCTGGGAGGAGACTGATTCCAGGCAGTGATCTCTTGTGGTTTTTAGAACCTCCCTATGGGCTGTTATTGCCTTTGTGCTTATCTGTAGTCCTCGTGGTGAGAAGAGTTCTTCCATGGAACAGTGACATTTGTAGCAGCAATCAAAGGTGTAGGGACTGATTTGAGCACCAGATTATTTGGATCCACTGGGCTGAGAAATTTGCTGTAAACAAAATGTGTGTGAGTAGTATTTTAGCATGGCCACTCCTTGAAGGGGTCCTTCTCTCACCAAGGACTTAGCTGAAGAGACAAGGTTCTTTTCACATCCCTAAGGCTCTTTTTTTAATGTTTCTAGCCATAAAACTACTGTCTGCCTTCCCTTGTTCCAGTGTAAATATCAGAATGTTAAAATTCTGACTAGTACCAAAACAAGAGGTCTAGTCAGACAGTGTGAGAGGACACAAGGAAATGGAATGAAGGTGTGTCAGGGAAGTTCAGGCTGGACATTAGGGAAAGGTTCTTTGCTGAGAGGGTGGTTGGTCACTGAAACAGGCTCCCCTGGGAAATGGTCACAGCATCAAGCCTGACAGAGTTCAAAAAACATGCAGGTGTTACTCTTAGTCATATGATTTCGTTTTATTCAGTCCTCCAAGGAGAAGGGAGTTGGACTTTTGATGATCCTTATGAGTACTTTCCAATTTGAGATATTCTCTGATCCTTCCAGTACTCTTTGTATACTGCAGTAGTCCTTTCCTTTTTGTTGCCATGAGAATCAAGCACATAATGCTTTTTTTTAACAGATGAGTGTATATATAAAGTAGTATTTTTAGTGCTGTTTATGTATGAAGTCACTTGGAAAAAAAAATAGAGCCCATATTAAAGTATGCCTGTTTCATGAATGTGCAAGAGTCAGTTTCTGTAAATGTTACTCCTGAGACATTTGTAGCAGTGCAGCAAGTGGTAGGGCACATAGCTTCCTGGACTGCATGAGGATGAAGCTCTGTTACGTACAAGAGTTTTCACTGGAATAATTCAGACAAGTGGATATTTTTGCCTGTGTAGCCATGCTCTTGGCTTATGCTGTTGTCTAAGTGGGGCTTGAGTTGATTCAGTGAGAACTTTGTTGATTAAGAATTCTGGAAATTCTTACAGGTGATGAAATAATCATTAATCTTTCAAGAGGAAAAAAAAGTGTATCTCGACTACCCACAGTTTTCAGTTATTTTGAATATTCTCTGGTGCTTGCATTAGAGTTATTTTGGTAGAAATAAAGGGACAGAATTTGTCTTGGGGCTGAAGCCAGGAGCATTAGCCACACTGAAGGTCTGAGAAACAGAGGTCCTGACCTGCCCCAGTGGTTTGTTTGGAGTCACCTAAGTTAGAAAAAGAAATGAAGCTCCCAGCTGTTTCAGCAACTCCAAATCCATTTACATTTACTCATCCAATTTATCAGCTACAAACCTTTGTTGACATTCTCTTAATACTCACCTGCACAGAAAACATTCATTAAAACAGCAGGCTGGATGTGTGCTTCATATGTAGTGTGATCTATCTGGTATGTCCTGCTCTCAGCTGGTCAAGTGCCACGCACACGGGCTCAGTGATGCCTCTCCAACTCCCATCATGGGGCAAAGTTTGCTACCTACAGATCCCCACATGTTGAGGGATTTCATTTTAGGCATTCAGGGACAAGTTGTACATTGTACTGTGGTCACAGATGACTGTCTAGTTTTAAGCCTCTAAGAAAGGCTAAGCAACCTGTTTCATAATGTCTGCATTTGTGCTACTTATTTTCTGTAAGTGCCAGAGATTCTGTATGTTTTAAGTAAGTTTTAATGAGAATTGAAGGGGAACCTGGACAGCACTGTATAAGACACTGATTTTACTGCTTATGAAACAAAGGGTAAATGGCAATGATCAGTGTTACATGATTTTATAAATAGATTAGGATTGAATCAAAATTGTTTATAAAATGAAGAGAATAAAAGCTGTGGGAATTACACCTTCTAAATAACATGGCTTCAGAAATCTGGCCATGCTGGCTTTAAAGATCCTTAAGCTTTTTTGGGCCTGTTCTGTGACACCTGAATCTTTGGTTTAAGTGCATCTCAAAGCAAGATGTTATGTAGAGATACAAATACAGGCTTTTGCCCCAGCATGCCTGATGAAGTTGAAGGTTATACTGAAGGCATCACCTGTCTTTCTACTTCTGAAATTTTAAAGTTATTATTACATATTTTTTGCTTTCCCCCTTCCATTACGGCACTTGCCTGGAGCAGTAGCTTCCCTTCTACGTACTTATTTTTAATTACTCATGGTTGTTGGTGTTGGGTAATTTTGTTTGCTAAGGAAATCCCCTTGCAGTGGCTTACAGACTTTGCCATAATTATGAAAGAAACTCCAGGCCTACCATTTAGATTGTCACTTTGTATTTTGCTCATGATAATCTACTACAACATTCTCTTCTAGTGATGTGTTAATACATCTAAAAGCAATCTTAATTTATTTCCTCATTTTATTTTTAACATCCTTTTGGATGGAGTTCAAGACAAGTACAGAATAAAGTCCTTTAGAAATCCATAGCTGGAGAGCTCCCTGCACCATATTGTCTTTACTCCAGTGCAAAGAGTAACTGTTCTGCACAGTGGTTCTGTTCTGCAGATGCAGTCAGAAAACAGAGGTCTGGTGTTATGTTGAGGAACTGTGGGGCTTTCTTATGGATATTCTATGCTGCCTGAAGGTATTTGCACTATATACAAACATGTATACAGTGATATTGCTGCATCTGTGGCAAGTTCCTTAAGGTAGATGATCCTTTAATTGCTTTGCATCTTTGACAAATGGTCTGTGGTGGTGGTATCCTCAGCAGCACACAGTTACCAAAAGAGAGAGAGAGCATGCCCTGATACAGACTGCTGTGAGCACAAGTCCTGTTTGGCTTCAGAGGTGTTTACCTTCAGCAGAAGAATGGTACAGGGTGGACAGGTGGTGGCAGTAATATCTTGAAGTACTGCATCGAAATCTGTGAAAATCTTTTTGTTTAAAACTTTTACATAAGCTCATTGAACATGAATTTGAGAGAGAAAACAGCAGCAGCCTGTTGTAATGATAGAGATTGCATAGCATTTGGAAACAGGACTTCTGGATTAACATGGCAGAATTTGGGCAGCTACAGTGGAACTGCTCTGAATTTATTCTAATAGAGCCAAAGGCATGGTTTTGCCTTCAGCTTTTTGTCTTAGTTGATAAAGAGTATCTGCTTGCAGTATCATAAAATAAGAATTGTAATAACCTCCTAAATTTGTGATATTTCAGAGAGAGGGTTAATATAGTACATAGCAAAAGAAAGTACTTGGTTTATCTTGTTTTGTGTCTTAAGATTTAAAAAGGTTAAACCACAGCCTTTAAAATTCATATATTGAAACAGCAAAAATGTCATTTGTTTAAAAATACCCTCAAAAAAAACCAAACAAACCCCAAAACTGGGACATAAAAATGATACATGATTTAACTTAATTATAAACCTTGAACAAGGAAACAGCATGTTCTCAGAAAACTTAATTACAGCATTGTTTTTAGGTTGAGGTTTTTTGGTGTGTGTGTTGCTCCAGTCAGTCTTAAGCAGAAAGAATAAAAGGCAGAGCACGGAAGTACAGTAAACATCTTGAAATGCAGTTTCCTTCTTACTGGGAACCTATCACGTGACTTGCTGGAAAAGATTTACTGAAAAAAAAAAAGGCAGTTTCTTTTTTGACAGCTGTAAATCTGCTTCTTGAGAAATAATATCCTGTAAGATCTCTCAAGCAGCACTATAAGGTTTAAATGGTTTTAGTGTTGTATCAGTGAATTTAAGGAAGAACACTGAAATGTTTGATTGCCCTGAAAACATTACTCATTGACAGATGAGGACAGAAACAGAGTAAGGCTTTATACTATTAATGTATAATTAATGTATAATATACTATTAATGTATAATTATTTTATAGTCTGGACTCTTAAAGGTGAGAAGATGCTAATTTTGACTGAATTCTACAGCATGCAAAGCCAGTTGGGGTAACTCATTCGAGGATGATAGCCTTTTTTGGCAATCTCACTAAAAGACAGCTGGGAGTTGAACTGAAATGGGACCAGCATTTCAGTTAGTCAGTATATTGAATGTGGCTTACTCTGTATTAAAATTACACATATGGTAACTTCTATCAGCTAAGTTTCTGCATGGCCTTCTGCTGCCCAAAAGTGTGGGTCCCAGCTATCCCGTTTTGAAGTTGGTGGCAGAAATTTTTTAAGAGAAAAAAGGATCAGCTACTGTCTTCCTCTTTGAGTCAGTATTTCTCAGAACTGCGCTCCCTCTTGTGCTCTCACAGGTGAAAAAATTCCCTGTGGCTGGATTGTGTACTTTTTATTGAAGGTGAGTGGAAGGACTGACATTTTTATATTGCATTGAAACAAAGGGTTGTCAGCTCGAAAGGATTTGCATCAAAAATATATAGGCATGTTGACCATGTTCAGTCATGCCTTAAAGACAAATTTTAGAGTGGATTCCTACAGTATGCTGAAATAGGTGTGTGAAAGCCAGGAATCTCGTCAGTCTGGGGGGCCTGGTGTGAAACATTCCCAGTGCATGGAGGTGAGCTAGAAGCCCTTGCATCCCCTGCTGCAGTGGGAACACAGCATGAAATATCCTGGGTGTTACACCTGGAGAGTAGCTAAGGCGTTCCACGGAGCTATTTAAAAACTTGTTGCTTTAATTCCTGCTTTTGGGCTGTGAATGAAGGGAACAACCGAGCAAGGGCACATAAGTAAGCTAGAGCGTGATTTGAAAACCATACTTCTTGTATGTTCTTTCCTAGGAGCTGATGCTTCTATCCTTTTGCAGAAGAATTTAGTACTGTATTTTTATACACAAAATCCACAGCCCTGCTTTATGAGGAAACCACAGTACTCTGAGATGTCCATGCCGTTTGTTTTATATGCCTCTGTAATTTTATGGAAAAAAGAACGTGGAAAATTGAGGCCATATAAAAGCCTCACGACTCCAGGGAGCCAATATTGAGAACCCACTGCGGTGTTCTCACAGCTCTTCCTCATCCCTTCCCGCCTCCCTGCTGTTTTCTAGAGCTCCGAGTGCATTTGCTGCATCTGAGAGACTCGTAACCGTATCAGAGCTCCCCTTATCGCTGTTCCGCCGTGTCTCTTGGAGGAAAAAAGGAAACCAACCCGCCCCTTCGCCGACGTGCCGGGGCAGGGTTGAGCGCTGGGAGCCGCAGCAGCCGGGGCGGGAGCGCGGCCCGGCCGTTGTCCCTCGGGCTCCGCGGCCGCGCTCAGCCCCGGGCAGCGCCGCCCCGGCCGCCCGCAGGCCCCGCGCGCAGCCGCGCTGCACCGCCCTCAGCCGCGCCGGCGTCCTCCCTCCTCTTCCCTCCCTTCCTTCCTTGGAAGCACCGCCCCAGCTCGCTGCTTCGGGCGGCTGTCGTCATGGGTCCCGCCGCGCAGCTGCTGCTGCCGGCGCTGCTGTTGCCGCTGGCGGTGGCCGCGGGCGGCCCGGAGGTGCGCAGCCTGCGGGGGAGCTGGCGGCTCCGCAGCGGGAACGGCTCGGTGTCGCTCCGAGCGGAGGTGCCGGGCTGCGTTCACACCGCGCTGCTCTGCCGGGGCCTCATCCAGGTACGGTACGCCGACAGCCGGGCCCTGGAGCAGCCCTTCCCGCCGTGGGCAGCCCTGCCCGGAGGGGAGAAGCCAGCACTCCAAAACACAGCCCCGTCCCGGCAGCTGCCCGGCCGCTGCAGGCTTGGTTGGCATCGCCGGGGCTGCGGCCAGGGTTCGTTTGGTGGCTGCAGTGTCCTCAGTCCCGCATAAGGCCGAGGATACAAATGGAAGCTTTGCAGTGTGTGAGATTGTGGTTTTGACACGCAGCCAAGGTGCTGACACCAGATACCTGCAGTACCCTCACAGCGTGTAAGTCATGCCTACCTATAGTGGTACCTCAAAAGAATGGAAAGGTAAACCCACACTCCTAAAGTTTGACTCGTTGATGCAGTATGTTTAGGGAATTCAGGCCATTAAAAAGCCTTTTTAAAACTTGCAGGGACTATCAAAACAGTGGAGGTCATATACATCCATTCTGCCTAAGGAAAGTATAGTCTGAAACAGAAGAAGTTAAATTTAAAGGACTAACTCCTGTCTTAACACTTTGAAGAAGCTTTTGTGCTTCTGTTTACACTTGTCTCTATTAGATTTTTAAATTTACAGAAACACAGCAACCACTTTCTTGGAAAACTTTTCAAAACTGCCGTTGCAGATGGATAGCAAAGTAATCTGATACTAGCATAAGGTGCCTGTGACTCAGACCTGACAAGAAAGTGGCACTAACTGGATCATTGTTGAGATAAGATGCCTTTTTAAAAGGGAACAAGGAAAATCCTGGAACAAGGAAAAGGTTCTTGTGTACCTGGAACAAAGAAAGAAAGAAAGAAAACCACAGTGAAGTTAACAAAGTCATCTATAAAGTGATAAATACACTTCTGTGCTGGAAAATGTATTGTTGTGTGGTGTGAGTATATCATATTACCCCTCCTTTGTTGTGGGCCCAGTGGTGCAGTTCTTGTGCATAATTTATTTTAAAAACACATTCTGGATGTATGCATTTTGTATTTTTTATTTCTTGGGTTTTATCCTTCAGCTTATTATAATCTGATTAAAGTCAGAGAAGTAAAAGGAGAAAGTGACACCATTTGTGCAGGATAATTTTAGCATTTTCTGTGTTGGCACAGGTTGGGAATCCCAGCACTAATAATAGATTCCGAAGAGTGTCACTGCCAGATAGCATCAACATGGAAAAAGAACTCTGCTATGAAGGGATAGGCAGAGCTAGGATGATCTGTTGTTTTAACATCTGTGTGCTAAGTGATGTGACATCTTGGACATTGAGAATTAAGGTTTCAGAAGGGCTCTTCTACAGTTGTCAAATGTGCAGGGGGCAGGGAGACTTTATGTGAAGGATCAGTGAAGGGAACTGTGCTGGTTTCTCTGATGCAAAAGTGCACGAGGTGAACTGAAGGTATGGGAAGTTTGGTTGTGCTGGGAGGTGTTGCTGCAAGAAGTGTGAATAATCATCAGGGGAAACTGTGACCAATGCAGTGACTCAGGCACACAAGACAGTGATGTAATGAAAGACTCACATTTAACTACTCACACTAAGTACACTTACAAAGTGAGAAGATGTGATTGCTAATTTAAATGCATTGCTGCAAACTGACTTGTAATTTAGCAGTATATTTGGAAATGAGGATCATGAACTCTCATGTGCCTGGGCAGAATCCCAAGCCTGCACAGAGGCATGAGAGCTTAGCCAGCCAGCTGGGCTGCAGTGGGTGCTTGGCTAATTAAATCGATGATGGTTGGTTGTGGTCACTTAGAACATGTTTACTTGAATACAAGTAAGAACTTGCTCCAAACACGTGCTGGTACAGCTGGTGGACTGGAAGCTGTTGCCAGGTTGATGTTGCTGTTGAAGTGCTGAGTTAACCAAAATGGTTCGCTAGTGTGGTTGCTTGATCTCTGGGCTGGACCCAGCTGGTGTCCAGCTAGTTCCAAGCTCAGAATGAGGTAACCTGTTTCTATGTATAGGTGTGTACAGGTAACTCAGTGTAAACACATTCTTACTCGATTTAGCAAAGCTCGGTTTACAGAAAGAAGCATTCACACAAATTTACACTTGGATAACTAAATTGTTTTAAAATCACATTTTTGTTTAAAAGATAGAATGCAGACCGTACCAAAACAGCGGAGCAACCTTAGCAGATTTGAAATCTGTTGCAGATGGTGGTAAATGCTTTGCATTCTGCAGAGCAGCAAGCCTGGGTTGTTTGGGGGGAGTCAGTGACATCATTCATTATTGCAGTGTGAGGCTTCCTGCTCAGAGCGGGACTCAGCTGTTTGTCCTGAGGTTTCTTCACCGCGGTGACTGTGACCAAAGGTTTTCAAGTGAAGCTGCCTAAAATCATGTTCCTACATTCCTATTTGTACAAAAGCATGCACACTGCCCTAATTGTAGAGGCATAGAGCAGTGTTTGCTCCATTTTTTCAGAGTTCATTATCTCTGGAAATCAGCCCTTTTTGGTGTTTTGTCAAGTATAGAAGTAGATTTATTATAGATGCCTAAATACAAGTTTTGGTCTTAAGTATTTTTTTCATTTGCTCCTTTTACTCTCTGCAATGGAACATAGGATCTTTATTCATCTTTATTCATCTAGTGACATCAGAAGATGTCACTAAATCAGTAACCCAGCTCATAATCAAAAGTGGAGATTGATTTGAAAAGCTGTACCAGGAAATAGGAGAACAAAGCTAGTGAGAACAAAATCATTCTGGATAGCAGGACCCCTATGTTCAGCGACCTGGTGAAATCTACATGCTGTTTTTCTGTGTGATTTGCAAGTGGCAAATCTCACTCCATCCTTTGCTTTTGTATCCGTGAGATTTTCAATGGGTTAGCACCCAGAAAAGACATTTAAAGCAGAGTCTGGAAGGGCCTACTCCAGCAGTGTAGCTTAGTGGGCATCTCACAACGAGGGGAAGGAGGACAGCAGTGGGAAGCTGATGAATATTAAGCCTTCAGAACATGGCTTAGATTGCAAGACTAGACTGCAAGCAATTTATTTACCATTGTGTGGTTCATTTCAAATTTAGGTCGACACACCGACTGTTTTTGCACAGGGATGCTCTAGCTGATTGTGTGTCTTTAGCCTTACTTTAATCTGCTGTGCAAGCCATACACTTGAATTGAAAAACATCTCTCTGATGCTGAGGGTTCATTACTCATCTCTCTGGATCCTCTTAGCATTTATTCTTGAGATATCTTTATTCTGGCTCATAAAATATACATTGCAGGAACATGTCTTTTTGAATGCACCAAATGCACGTGTCTCAAAAAATGCTCTTGGGAAAGACTCTTGAGTTTCCTACCAAAGTATTATTTTCTTTAAAGTTCAATCAATGTAATTCAAATGCTGGATTAACTATGATAAAAGCTCTAGGGCCAGGAGATTGTATCAGAATATGTGTTTGACATGATTATTTCAATAACATTTCATTAAGACACTGTAGCTGTTAGTACTATTTACATGTAAAATTAAAAAAACACTTGAGAAATGCACATAGAGAAGGGTAATTGTCACTTGCACAAAGTTAGAGCAAAGCTTTGTTTTGAATGCAGACATTTGTCAAACTTGCAGTGAATCTTTTACTAACCCTACAGCTCTGGAAAAAGATTTGCCAAAACCATTTTGACTGAAAGTTTTGCTTTTGACCACTGTCAGTGCAGTAGTTTCTTTCAGGCACTGTTCTGGTAAGCCATATGTACCCACAGGTAGCTTGCTTATTAAGTCTGTGTGCTGGAAATAGGCATCCTGTACCACATACTGTCCAGGTTCTGCATGATGCCATTTCTTGCTGGCAGGTGACTCCTGTGAATTTCCAGTTCTGAGGAATATGGCTGTTGTAGCTGGATTTTCTCATATGACAGCCATTTGCATTTATACATAAGGCTGTTGTACCTTATCAGTTGTCACTTAGACTTGTATGGAGTACTATGAGAGGTCTGCAAGTGTGATGCTGATATAGGGGCTGGGTAACTCTGCATGTTCTGGCCTGTTAGACAAGGGCATGCACTTGACAGAGAAGCTGACAGTGCTCTTGGTCATACTTGGATATCAAAATTTATTAGAAGAGACAGAAGTTTATGTACTGTATAGCTGCTAGCTCTACATTTCTGGAAAGTGGTGTGTTTTTCTGTAGTTTGTTCTGCATTTGTATAAAATATGCTGTTGTTTATTTTCTGACACTTCATCATAACTTAGATTTTTTTGGAACAAGCCAGGTAGCAATTTCATTTGGTATCCTGTGGTTCTGTTCAGGTTAGGTGGCATTCATTGTTGGAATAGCTGATTATTATATTATTTTCCACTGAAATACAGGTGTTCTGCTGAACTGTGAGAACACGTGTGCAAACATTCAAAACCCTTAGTAAAACTTAGCATAAATATTGAAGGACACTTTATTTTTTCTTTCAAAAGCTTGTGATGTTAAAAGAGGTAAGATTTATAGTGGTTTGTTAAATACATCCAAGTATTCAAGTAATATTAAGCAGTGGGTATTACTGTGTTAACTCTTTAGTCATATTTGGTCTAGTGTTCTGCTGTGACACATCCTGAACATTGACAGTGACATTCAGTTTACTGCTTTTTTAGAGCAGCTACTGAAATTTAGTTACTTTAGGAGGAACTTGCAAAACTCATGCTCTGAGGATATGATCCATTTATCACTGCTGTTAATTCAGCCTGGCTTCAAGCTGTGAAAATTATATAAATGTCCTGACTGCTATTGCTTGTGATGTCAAGGAGCACATGGGTATAGATAAGTATATATTAACTACTTAGCTTTCATCTGAAGTTGCCCAGAGCAGAATCATTAAACTTTCAGTCAATCATGAAACATCACTTGCAAATTTTATTTTGGTGATCCGTTACACCATCAGAATTTTCTTATGGTGTACATGACAAAATATCAGCAGAGTTAATTTATGAGAGAAGAGCACGTAAGGTGACTTCAAATTAGACCATAACAAAAGCAGGGTAAGGCAAAGGAATCTGGTTTTTGTTCTCTTTATTAAATTTCGTTTTATTTCATGCAGATCTTCCTCCTGGGTACAGCTGACTCTGTCTGCTGTCATTCAGGTGTTTGTGCCATGCCCCTCAGAACTCCTGGATCCTGGGTGACCAGGAACTGTCCTTTCTTTGGGCCAGGGTATGCCTGGCACCACTGCTCGCTCACTTGGGCTTGGAGCCTCGCTTCTCGTGTGTTCATGGCTCATCCATTTCCTGCTTAACAGGAAAAGCTCTTAGCTTATATCACCGTGGCTTTTCGATACCCCCTTAATATCATTGCAAGGAGAAGCTTCCATCTGGGCACTGGCAGGTCCTTCATTGTAGTGCTGCCAGTGCTTTTGAAGTCCTGCTGATGTCCTGTTAGCCGACCTGGAAATTGCTTCCTTTTGATGATCTGTAGCAGGGCTTTTAACCTCCTCTTAGGAGATGATTTGCTCCTTGCTTACAGCGTTGAGACTGGGAGCAGGGGACAACAGGCAGGCAGCTTGAATACTTCAAATTTTTCCCCCAAATTGCAGGGAGCAGGAAAATGCAAGGCTGTTATGTTTGATGGGATCTAAAAATAACTATAGATGACTCCACCCCTCTATGAATTGCTTCCAGGAACACTCTGAGCTGTTGAGCTATTGAATGTGAAGTGTATTTAATAGATGTGCAGCCTATTTCCTACCATCTTTCAATTTCTCCCTGTGCCTTTAAGTGGTTTAAATTTGTCTTTTTTTTTTTTTTTTGCATGCACTTTTCTGAACTAAGCCTTTCATTTTTATGTGAAATGATTTAACGTGGGATGAAGTTCTGTTTCAGAGAAATCCAAACAATTTGACTTACATGGTTACATCTTCCAGCACTCAGAACAGTTGTATTTAATAATGGAAAAGTCAATAACCTCACAAGTGTATTGGCAAAGTAATTCTGCTTTCTTAGAGGACTTTGTTGTGATCATTTCTCCTGAACCTTGAGAATTGTCTTAAAAGCATTGCTTGAACGTTGCCACGACTGATTTTACTACACTCAACATTTGTCATGGTTAAAATGACTGACCAGCTATTAGCATTTAACAGCTTTTATGTGATGTATGAGCTGTCTTGCTGGTTAGGTAGCAATGATATCAGTAAACTGTTAAGTTTTACATCAAGGTACACGGAACTGTGAGCTTTCCATCTAAAAGGGTGGGTGCCTGTGAGTCAGAAGGGCTAATTTGCACTTTCTATGACACCTATTTTAGCAGTCAGTGCGTTTCTTGAAGTTTGAAGGCTTTAGACTGGTAAAGAAGAAAGCTCCTTCAGGAAAAAAGATCTTCAGTATATTCTGAAATTTAAACATGTCACTCTGTAAGCTCCTGTAAGAGCCCATTTGGCAATGATTTCTGCCTCTGATAAAATATTCCTGCATTTCTGCTGCTAGACAACCAGTTTTGTGTTTTCCAGAAGTCAGGACTTTGTTCATTAGCATCTCGGTATCTGTGCTTTTGTGGGAGAAATGGTGCAGGTTTCTTTTGTGCATCTTTGCTGAGGCACTGATGTTGCCTGTTTGACCATTAACCAAATGGCTTTACAGTCCACTGTTGGTAGTGCATTTGCAGCTTTCCTCTCAAGTCTTTTGTTAAATATTTCACACATACAAGTGGCAAGGATTGAAATTTAACATGCACATTTTTCAAAGCATAGTGTGAAATAAAATAGTATGTAATGTTAAATACGAATATGTATGCATATGTAAATATATATAAGATGGTATATAATATTAAAGCAAGACTGTTGTTAAAAATGTGCTTTTTAAAGTACATTTTGTGGAGTTTGATGGTCTCTGACATTCTATGCTTGCCTCTCATTATCTCAGTACAATGATCTCAGTGAAGTTTATTTTATGAGCTTAAATTTTGCATATTAATATGCATTTCTTGGCTTCAACTTTTGCATCTCAATAAAAGTCTGAGATATATTAACCAAAAGTAATGGAATGAATGTCTTAAAATTCAGTGATAGTCCTGTAAGCTCATGATGACTTAACTTTTAGAGAATACACTGTATTATCAATACACAGGTCACAGTTTTACTCAGGTGACAAGGCTTTTCCTTTTTGACTCTTCCCTTGTAGTAAAAATTTGATAGAGCATAGCATGTAGAAGCAGGATGACACCATTCCCTCTGTACGAGCTCCAGGAATGACACTTGTATTGCTGTAGGACTCCAGAAGAGTCTCTGCTGCTGAGGAGAGTCACTTAGATGTTGTGGTTTTGTTCTGCTATGTAAATAGGTTTATGTGTTTATTATGGAGCCTGACCCTGTTAGTTGTAAAACAAATATGAGGTACAGGACCATTGTTTTTCAGCAGACTTCAAATTCCAAATGTTGTACCTATGCATACTGACTCCTGAAATGCGGAGAAAAATTAAGTTCCAGCAAGTAGGAAAGAAAAAAAAGTTGGGCAGATTTTCTTCAGTGTGACAGGATATTCAGGGTGGGTGGTTAAGTGTGTTGGTACTGTTAGAACACTCCTGTCAAAGCAAACCCTAACCTAGCTCCCCTCTCTCGGAGCCGGCTTGAGTCATGCGGCCCGAAGAGATTGGCCTTTGTTTGGGGCAGCAGCTGCAGGGGCTGGAACGGGGCTGTCAGCTGGGACCGGGATACCGGCACTCTGACACGGCATGGGACACTGTCCTTCTGCTCCCTGACACATGGGACACTGTCCTTCTGCTCCCTGACACATGGGACACTGTGCTCTTCTGCTCTCTGACACATGGGACACTGTGCTTTTCTGCTCCCTGACATGGGATGGGACACTGCCTTTCTGCTCCCTGACATGGGATGGGACACTGCCTTTCTGCTCCCTGACATGGGATGGGACACTGCCTTTCTGCTCTCTGAAATGGCATGGGACCTTTCTGCTGCCTTTGTGTGAGGTGTGAGGCCATGGGGTGTCAGGTCCTTTAAGCTGGGTGAGGGACATGGTGACCTGCTGGAAGGTGATAAATACAGCATGAAGCCAGAAAGGCCGAGCACGTAGCTTAGAGCAACTGTGCCTTCTATTCTTCCTAGGTAGTGTGGTTAAAGGGAGAAGGACACGTTTGGTGTAAATGCCATACTACTCAAAAGCAGTCATTTAGTTTTTTACCAAAACCAGAATGGTGTTGCTTCTCCTTCTTCCCTTTCTCCATCCCTCCACATACAACAATTTCATTTATCCTTACCACAGCAAGTCTAGCTGACAAGGAACAACTGGATTATTTGCAATAACTTTAAACTAGAGATTTGTTCACTGCTGTCCCTAGAGGCCTAAAATGCTGTTTCTCTGCCTTTTAAAATCCTATTAGTCTTACTTTCTCCATGATTATGAGGGTGATCATGTTTCTATTCCTCTCATTAAGTCACAAGCTCTCTGGATTTATTGGTTAATTTCCAGACCAGTAATTTCTTCTGTAAAAACAAATCCGCTACTTCTAGTTTGAGTGATTACAGCAGACAGGGTTTTGAGCGATATAAATAAAGTCAAATATTACTAAAACTTTACTTTCATGGAAAATTTTAAGGGTGAAAAGGAGTATCAGGACTAACTAAGGTGGATTTTGCATTTGGAGACTGACTGAAATAAGAAATGTTCATCTAATGGATCTTGTGTTGCTTCTAATGTAGTAACACTATAACTAAATAAATAATATAATTTTCTTTTTGTTGGTCTGTTACTAGGATCCATACTATAGATTTAATGATGTGATGTACAGATGGATCTCACTAGATAACTGGACTTACAGCAGAACGTTCAAAACTCCTTTTGACATCAGGTATGCAGTAAAGATATGTCTGAAATAGTTCTGTGCCATCTTTCATGCAGAATTGCAAGTTAATCCATCCACTCAAAATCTGCTTAATACTTTTTGTATCTGATAAAACAAATTATGCAATCATGTGCAGCTGCAAAGCTGTTGCTACAGAACATTTCAATTGTTGCTTTTTCCTTTTTTTTAATTGATTGTTAAAAATTACTTATGAATTGTCAGCTGAAAAAAAGATAGTACTTAGGCTAATTGAAAGCTATCCCATCTAATATCTGGTGGATATGTGAGCCTGATGTGTTCTTGAACATGCTGATTTGAGCTACTTCAGCTGTCATCTTAATTTGACTATTTAAAGGTGCAGTGTAGCTACACTGAGTCAAAAGTAGCTGAAGCAACTGCTGGTGTAATAGTGGTACACATTTTACATTGTCTGTGTCCTGTGTGTTTTTAACTCTAGGTATTCTGACAGTTTTTCACATGTATGTTTTCTTTTGTAGAAAGTGGCAGAAAGTGAATTTGGTTTTTGAGGGAGTAGATACAGTAGCACAGATCCTGCTCAACAACGTCACTCTCGGGAGAACAGACAACATGTTCAACAGATACGTAAGTAATGTGTTTGTTTCTGAAGGTGCTTCTGTGCTTGCTTCAAAGCCCTTTTGTTGTGAGCACTTCCAGTGCATTCAGGTACCCATAAAAGCAGGTTCTTGGATGCAGAAAGTGTTGACTTGAGGACTGCATGTGTAATCAGGTAAATGTTAGGAAGGGAAGTGTACTTAACCTTTTCACTAGCAACAGGGTCATATCTAGAGGTGAATGTGCCTTGTCCTAAATGAGAGGACCAATGCAAGAGGATCAATTCAGCTAATAATATGTCTTGCTTCTTGGGATCTGTCCCAGCTCCAAGAAAACATAAGCTTAAATCTGTTTTATTAGCTGTAAATCTGCTTACTAATTGGTATTAGAATGGTTTACATGTCAATACTGCAATGAAAATGCACATGCTGTAAAGCCTGTGTGTGTTTTTGTGCTTTTGGTTTTTAAAGAGGTTGGTTTATTTTTAATCTGGTACTTTGGATAACATTGTCTTGCATTTCTGAGCTTCACTTATGTCAGTATGAGAGTATTCATTATGGAATGATGTTGAGATGGCAAAAACATTCAAACTAATTTTATAGCTTTAAAATACAAAATTATTCTGGTATTAACATAATCTTAAAAGAATCAAAAAATCTGAAGAGTTAAAGGAAGACTGATAGTGGAATAACTGAATCACAAAAGAAATCTGGTGTCTCCATATCTCAGCATTTACCATTCTGGCAGGTTTTATCGCAGAAGCACTGGACTGAGACATAAGACATTCTGCCACCTTCATCTGTGTGACCTAGGACAAACCACTTAGTTTCTCTTTGACTTAGTTTTATCATCAGTGAAATCAAAGATTTCGTAGAGCTTTTATGAAATTGTAATTATTTACTGTTTGAAGAGTATCTAAAAGGCATGTCAGTAGCAGGCTCTGTAAAGTTAGGAAGTGGTATTATTTTTTCCATATTTCTGCAACTTCATTTTGTATCAGATTGTAACAATTCATGAAATGGCCTTCACTGTAATACCAGAGTGTACTGCATTAAATTGAGTCCAGGGTTACTGTGACCCAGGCTTGTGCCTTGTTCACCTGTTGCACATGGCAACAACATCTGCAGGAAGGACTCTCTGAAGGGTCTGGATTGGGGAATGCTATTTGCTTTCTAATATCATGCTGTATGCTACAGAAGTAAGTGATTCTAGCTGGGCTGCTCCCAAATTAAAGAAAAATTGCCAAGACTGGGCTTTTCACAAATGTGCACTCTGAGGAATAAATGGGTATTAGCCATTGGACCCGTATTGTCTTGATAGCACAGGATAATTCTGAAACGGAACGTTTTTCCTTTTCTCCAGCCACACTGAAGGGGATTTTGTGACCTGGTGAGGAAGCCCCCAAATGCTTCATTTGGTGCCGGCATAGAACGTGTGTCTTACATTTGGGGGATTTGAATGCAACTCATTTCATTTTGGGGAATGAGCTACAGCTTTGCAGCATTCATAGACAAGGCAGCTCAGTGCCTTGTGGTAGATAAGCTGGCAGCACAGTGTGAGCTGGAAGCACTCCGGTATGAAGCAGCTCTCTGAGTTGGAATAAGGTGTCTTTCCAAAGATGCAGATGGGTTCTGGATGAGGAATGAGGGTGAAGATTCTCTTGCTGTCCTTGTCCTTCAGGTACTTCTCAGTGCAAGCAAAGTGCTGCAGCCTGCAATGAGAGCTTGGTGTGAGGAAAGTGGTTTGCCCAGAAACATCTCCTTCTATCTAGAACATTCCTGTGTATTTTCTTTTTTTCAGTTTACAGAGAAGCTTTTCTTTTCTTTCAAAACCAGAGCATGCTGAGACTGTAGTTCAAAAGCTTTTGAATAATATATGTATGGTATTAAAATCCCCATGTAATAGTGATTATAAATCTCATAGATAAATGTCAGCACTGTAATGGTTTTGTTCTGTGTTTTGTCCTAGAGCTTTGATATTACCAGCGTGATCCAGGAGGTCAATTTCGTTGAAGTCCGTTTCTTGTCAGCCATTTCGTACGCAGCGGAGCAGAGCAGATGTCACAAAGCACACAGCATCCCCCCGGCGTGCCCTCCACCTGTGCAGAAAGGAGAGTGCCACGTTAATTTCATCAGAAAGGTAGGGGCAGAATTGTCTCTGGCTTCAGGCTGGGAAAGAGGAATGCACCACAAGCTGTTCTTACAGTTGTATTCTGAAACCTGCAATGTTGTTTTATAAGTAGGGCATATTTTT
>VYZP01006512.1:5524-16668 GCA_013400635.1 Hypocryptadius cinnamomeus
GTGATTGCGGGCTGCGGGGGTGAGGCTGTTGTGTGAGGGCATTGATGGAGCGGGGGGCGCCCCGGCTCCCACTCAGCCCACCCATTGCTCCGCGCGGGTAATTAGCGAGCCTGCCCTAATTAGCGCACCGAGGTGAGGCGGGCGGGCCGTGGCCGAGAGCCCTCACGGAGTCCCGGGGCCCTCAGGGCTGCTGGGGATGGCTCCTGCCCTCGGAGCTGCCCCTCAGCGAGGTCCGGAGCCCCTCAGNCCCTCAGCCAGGCCTGGAGCGCTCTGCAGGAGCCGGAGCAGTCGGTGCCAAACCCCAGCTCCCGCTTGCTCAAACCTTCCTCTCCCCTTAACACGCTAATGACTGCTTCACTGCAGCCTGCGGTTTGGTGATTACACCCTGGTGAGTGCGAGCGGTGCGACAAGGAGCAGCACCGCTGGCAGGTAGCTGGTGACAGGTGTCCCAGGGGACATGGGGACGAGGGGCTGCCCCTCTCCGGGCTGGCACTGCCTTTCCCAGGTGCCAGCTCCCCTGGGAAGCTGCCGAGCCTCAGCCACAGCCCCAAAACCACTGCTGGGGCTGTGTAGGAGGGGACAGCGCTGCTGTGGTTTGGGTTTGGCAGCCGTGGAGGAATTAGTGAGAGCAGCAGGAACCGAGAGGGGGAAGGGCACCAAGCCCTTTGGCAGCGCCGCTGTTTCCCGAGGGCTTCTCTCCTCTCCTAAATCCTTCAGTCCACAATCTCCACCTGGGGTTTGTTTCCTCACCTGCAAATGCCCCCCACCCCCAACAGCGGAGAGCCCTGGGTTTGAGATTCTGCCAAAAAATCTCGGCCGCCCTCGCTCCCCCGGAGTTACAAATGCCAAATTCCAGAGGGTTTGACTTGCTCTGGATTCCTGAGCATAAAGCCCAGACCTGAGCTGCCCGTGCCGAGCGGCGATTGGGGCTCGCAGAGCAAAGTTCAGGATGGAGTTAAAAGGGCAGGGCAGGCTGGGGAAGCCCCGGGCCGGCATCAGAACAATGCTCCCCTTTTCCTCCTTGCCCCAGCTGTTCCTGGAGCAGAAGGGGACACACTGACCCAGCCCTGGGGCAGCTGGTGCTGCCTGACCCAGTCAGAGCTGTCCCAGTCTCTGCTGGAAGTGGTCACCTGGTCACCTTGGAGTGCCTGGACACTGCTCCATCTCAGCCCAACAGCCCCGTGCAGTGCAGCTCCTGGAGGAAAAATGGTGTTGGGGCAGGTGCTGCTGCTGCTGGGCTGGAATTCCCTGCCTTGGAGAGGGAAGGAAGAAGAATTTTGGGGATTTTTTCGTTCCTTGGGAGGCGAGTGCACAAGAAGCAGTGACAGAGCCCCTTTTCCAAATGTGGGATCTGGGGGACAGCGTACAGCAGAGCACAGAGGGGGAGCAGAGCCATCAGCCGCTTCCATGGCCACCAAGGGCATCAGATACAAATATCCTGGAGTTCCTGGCATGAGGAAAACAAGGGACTCATCTTCCCACCCCTTCCTGGGATCCCTGAGTGAGAGAGGGGAACCAACCCCACCTCTGCAGCTCTGCTCGAGCAGGATCTGCCCCAGAGCCACAGGTCCTTGTCAGCCCCATTTCCTCGTGTCACCTGTGGTTCTGGCTGCCATCAGAGGCAGCTCTGGCTCTGGGGTCCTTCTCTCCTGCATTTCCCTTCTCTCCAGGTGTCACCAGAGTTGAAAACCCCTCCTGTGCCAGGTAAAGGTGACACAAATCTTCATTTCCTCCTGAGCCCCTGCAGTCCCTCGGCTGTGGGTGACATTGGCCTCCCCTACAAACCAGATTTTGTTTTGTCTAAGCAGCTCAGGGCCTTTCAGGGTGAAAAAAGTACAGCAAAAGTGGGAGAATGTGCTGGGCCAAGGGCTGCAGACACAGCAGAACGTGCTGACACCCACCTGCAGGGCTTTCAGGGGCCTGGACGCTCTGGGCTTGCTGAGGAAGCAGATTTGAGCTATTGCTGGGGTGCAGGGAGCTCTGCTCGGGGACCAGCAGCAGCTGTGGGGAGAGGGGATCACTCAGACAGGAACAGATCTCCTCACTCAGGGGCACAGATCTCACTGAGAAATGAACAGATCTCCTCACTCAGAGAGGAACAGATCTCCTCACTCAGGGGCACAGATCTCACTCAGAGAGGAACAGATCTCCTCACTCAGGGGCACAGATCTCGCTCAGAAATGAACAGATCTCTTCACTCAGAGATTAACAAATCTCACTCACTCAGGGGCGCAGATCTCACTCAGAAATGAACAGATCTCCTCACTCAGGGGCACAGATCTCCTCACTGAGAAATGAACAGATCTCCTCACTGAGAAATGAACAGATCTCACTCAGAGATTGACAAATCTCACTCAGGGGCACAGATCTCACTCAGAAATGAACAGATCTCACTCAGAGGGACACAGATGTCCCCAGCCTGAGGTTGCTGTGCCATGGGCAGGCTCAGGGCTCCGCCTGCTCCCGGTGTCCCACATGGCTTTTAGGGCTGGAATGTTCTGGCAGTGCCCAGCCCTGCAGGGCCACAGGAGCTGTGCTGCTGCCAGGGGAGCTGTGCTGCTCAGGGGCCTGGCTGGGTGCTCTGGGCTCCTCATCCTCATTCCTGACAGGAGGATTCTCAGGAAAACTCCTCCTGGAGCAGCTCTGGGCTCCTCATCCCCATTCCTGACAGGAGGATCCTTGGGAAACTCCTGAAGCAGCTCTGGCTTTGCCTCATCTCCGTTCCTGACAGGAGGATCCTTGGAAAGCCTCCTGGAGCAGCTCTGCCTCTGTCTCATCCCTGTTCCTACTGTGAGGATCCTTGGAAAGCCTCCTGGAGCAGCCCTGGCCCTTCACCCCGTGCCTGGTGATGTGTGAGGTCTCCAAACGCTGCCAGTTCTGCCTTGGGCACAGCCTGGGCCGGGCAGGACCTGACACCTTTGGGACAATTTCTCCTTCCCCAAAAGAGAAGAGCCCTCGGAGCTGCTCAAGGATCCTGGAAAGGGAAACTGAGGCACAGACGGTGCTGGCACCTCCAGCTGTGCAGCCCAGCCAGGCTCCAGGTTATCCTCCAGATGTGCTCAGGATGCCCTGGAGCAACGGGGGAGGAAGCAGATGGGGAACAAAGGGATTTTCCTGCTGGGTTCTGCCACAGGAAGCCCTGGGAGCCACCACTGAGCCCAGAGGCTTTGAGGCCGTGTCACTGCAGAGGAGAAGTTCCAGCAGAGGAAATTCCTGTTCCCCTTCCCAGTCCAGTGTAAAAGCACAATTAAAGATTAATTGCTTCCAGCCAGCAGAGCTCACACCCGGCAGCATCTCCTGGTGCTGGGGAGCGCTGGCAGCTCCATGTGGGGTTGTTCCTTCTCATGACTGCACCACCAGAGCCAGCAGCCTCTGCACAAAAAACACCAAAAAATTAAATTCCCCTTTGGCCAGACTTGGCTTTGTGCTTTTTTTTTTTGCCTTTTTAAGTTAAGCACAGTACAGATTCCCCACAAGGGAAGTTCTAAAGTCCGTGCTGGAGCAATCATTAAATAAAAACAACGTCACCACAGCAGGTGCTGGACGTTTCTGTCCCTGTGGAAAAGGACACCTCTGCTCACACCAGCATCAAGGAGTGCAGGAACAAACTGGTTTAACTGGAGTCCTGTCCTTTCCCAGCCCCTCTTCCCGAGGCAGTGCTGGAATTGTGCAGTTCTGATGGAAAACAGGCCCAGGAGGGGCAGCCCGGCCCCGCTGCCAGCCAAGGAATGCTGAGCCCAAACCTGGCCCTGAGGGTCGCTGCCCATCTCCCAGCCTGACCTGGGATGTGATTCCTGCTCTTTTCCACGTCATTCCTGCTCTTTTCCATATCATTCCTGCTCTTTTCCACGTCATTCCTGCTCCCCCACCCCTCTGTTTTTCCCAGAACATTTTCTGCTGGATCTCCTCGGGTACAAACAGCACAAAAGAAGCCGTGAGGAAACTCCTCCTCATCTCCTGCTCTCCCCGAGCTGCCAGAGCTCCAGGGCAGGGTTTGGGCCCTGCCCCACCTGGGGGATGATTCCAGCTCCCTCCAGGGCAGGAATTATCCCAGGTTTGGGCCCTGCCCCACCTGGGGGATGATTCCANTTACCTGGTGGCAGAAATCCAGTCAGACTCACATCCGACTCTGAAGGTATCAGGATCGATCCCTCTTTGCCAGGACTTTTCCCAGCCACCCCAGGCCGAGCAGCAGCTGTGCCCCACCGAGCCCAACCCTCACTTCTCCTCAGACAGCAGCACAAAAAAAAAGCAAAGACCCAGGGTGCCAGCCTTGGGACTGTGACATTTATTGAAGGCTGGTTACACAATCTCACCCTCCTCACAACTCCCCTCAGGAAAAAGAGCAGGGATGGCAGAGGATTTCTGCCCCTGGAGCAGCGAGGGGCTGGCACAGGAGCCCACGGGGCAGGACAGGGACAGCTCAGGGGGAAGGAGAGGAGATCCCCAGTCCCAGAAGGGTTTCCCCAGAGGGAATCTCTGCTCCTCTCACCCCCACAGAGCCCCTGCCCTGAGCTGAGGTGTCCCCAGGCTCTCAGGTGACACCTGGAAGGACTGGCATGGCTGAGGGCCCTGAGCTGAGGTGTCCCCAGGCTCTCAGGTGACACCTGGAAGGACTGGCATGGCTGAGGGCCCTGAGCATCCCTGTCCCAGCCCAGGGGCTGCAGGTGGGGACAGTCCCAGCCAGTCTGAAGGCACTGAGGCAGCTCTGAGCCCTGATCGATGCTGTGCCCATGGCCAGGGACTCACCTGGGCTCCATCTCAGGAAAACTGCTCCACCTGCCTGGAAAGGGGCAATTCCCAAATCTCACTTTCTGAATTCCCAAATTTTGCTGAACTCCCAGGTTCAGAGTCCCTGAAGGCAGCGCTGAGACCGCACAGGGGAGGAACCGCAGGCCGGGTGTCGCGAGCGTTCACTTTTATTTGATTATCCATCCAAAAAAACCCCAAAATCCCTCCAACTTCCAAATTTCCATTTCCTCCGCGAGGAAATCGCAATGATTTTTTTTTTCTTTCTTTTCTCCCCTCTTTTTTTTGGTGTTTCCCGCAGCAGGCTGGCTCACTGGGGCAGCTGCAGCAGCACGGACTGTCCCGAGGGCAGGTAGGTGATGTTGCGGGAGCGCGAGAGCTGGTACGCGATGTCCTCGGCCGCCTCCAGCTTGCGCAGCTCGATCAGCCCGTCCCCCGCCGTGGCCAGCGAGTTGGCAATCAGCTCTGCCGCCTTGGAGTCGCCCTCTGCAGAGATCACAGCTGCCTTCTTCTGCTGCTCGGCCTGTGGGAGAGCAGGGAAACGGGAATGGACGGACAGACGGACGGACAGAGCTGCGCCGCTCTCGGAACCTCCTCTGTTCAAGGTCATCCCAAGAACGTACAAAGTCTCTTTTCCTCCAACCCGGTCTTGGCTGTTAAAGAAGGACTCAGAAATCTTCAGCTGTCGGTCGCATCAAGGCTGTTTATTATCTTTTATCTAANCGCCACCCCACGGGGCTTCCCCGGCCAGGGCAGATAAAAGGGTTTTGGTTTAGGGTGGTGCTCTTTAAACTGGGTTGCTGCCACTGTGGGATAAAAAAATAACCAATTTGCCTACTGTGGGGAAAGGAAAAAAGGCAATTTCAAGCTGAATTTTGGTGATTTTCGGGCTCTCCGTCCCAGCCGGAGATCCCCGTTGTTTCGCAGCTCCCTGGGGATGCTCCCAAACCCAGAGGTCTGCAGGCAGCTGAAATGTGAGTGAAACAAGAGATGAAAACCCCACTGTGCTGCTGGAGACTCCCAGAGAAGATCCAGAGTGGATCCAAGCAGGGGTGACCCAGGAGGAAACCTGGGATGACCCAGGAGCAAACAGCGAGCACGGCTGCAATCAGCACTGTGGGGTGGAAGGAGGAGCCTTTCCCAGCTGGGTTTATATTGGATATTGGGGAAAAACCATTTCTGATCAGCACTCCAGGGAGCCTGAGACAGGATATTGAAGGAAAAACCCCTGGAGAGGGAAGGGGACAGCAGAGGCAGTCCCAAACCTCCAGAAGGAGCAGGTACCTTCTCCACGATGAACCTGGCCCGCTCTGCCTCCTGCTGCGCCACCTGCTTCATCTCCACCGCCTCCGTGAACTCCTTGCCGAAGGTCAGGTGGGTCTGGGGGCACAAACCAAACCAGGTCACAGCAGGGACAGCTGCCAGCAGCTCTGCTGCGACAGTGACACCGGGATGGGGACAGAAACCGGGATCCCTGAAAGGAATCGCACCGGGATCCCACACCTGACCCCAGGGGAAAGCTCCAGAAACAAAGTGTCCAAATTCTCCTTTGGCAGAAACAAAGTCACCTTCTGCAGAGGCTTCCTGCCCGGCCCTGTGCTCCCAGCAGGATAAATTTTATTTCTGAAGGGAGCTGGGAGGGCAGAGCTCCCTCCTTGGATAGCTCAGCAGAGGAACCAGTGGGAATTTTCTGCTGTCCCAGTGGGAATTTTCTGCTGTCCCAGTGGGAATTTTCCCTCCTGGTGCTTCCAAGGGTGCCTGTGGAGCTGCTGCCCAATTCCAGAGGACCTGCAGCCCAATCCATCCCCTCAGCAGCTCCTGTGGGGTGACAAAACCCCTGCACAGGGAGGGCTGAGGCCACCCAGAGGCCACCAAGGGCTGCCCAAGGTCACAGGGACAACACCAGAGCTGTGACCACGACGTCCCTCCAAACACAGCCACACGTGTCCAAGCGTCCAAGCGTCCAGCCCGCCACGCTCTGGCCACCCAGGGATCCCCTCGTGTGCCAGGGAAGGGCAGAGCTCACCAGGGACACGTCGTCCAGGATGAGCCCGAAGGTGGCGGCGCGCTCGGTGAGGTCCTCGCTGACCTGCCGGGACACCAGCTCCCGCTGCGTGATCAGCTCGCCGGCGTCAAAGCGGGCCTGCAACGGCACGGAACGGCATGGAACGGCAGGGAACGGCAGGGAACGGGATAGGCACTGCTGGGAATGGGAGGGAATGGGATGGAGCAGGATAGACACTTCTGGGAATGGGATGGACACTGCTGGGAACAGGATAGAACAGGATGGACACTGCNGTGGAATGGCAGGGAACGGGATAGGCACTGCTGGGAATGGGGGGGAATGGCAGGGAACGGGATAGGCACTGCTGGGAATGGGGGGGAATGGCAGGGAACGGGATAGGCACTGCTGGGAATGGGGGGGAATGGCAGGGAACGGGATAGGCACTGCTGGGAATGGGAGGGAATGGGATGGAGCAGGATAGACACTTCTGGGAATGGGATGGACACTGCTGGGAACAGGATAGAACAGGATGGACACTGCTGGGAACAGCTGGAACAGGATGGATGCTGCTGGGAGCAGGATGGACACCTCTGGGAGCAGGATGGAACAGGATGGAATGGGATGGACACCACTGGGAACAGGATAGAACAGGATGGACACTGCTGGGAAGAGCTGGAACAGGATGGACACTGCTGGGAACGGGATGGAACAGGATGGAATGGAATGGACACCACTGGGAACAGAATGGAGCAGGATGGAATGGGATGGACACCGCTGGGAACGGGATGGACACCACTGGGAACGGGATGGAACAGGATGGAACAGGATGGAAACCACTGGGAACGGGACGGAGCAGGATGGAACAGGATGGAAACCACTGGGAACGGGATGGAACAGGATGGGACAGGATGGACACTGCTGGGAACGGGATGGAACAGGATGGGACAGGATGGACACCGCTGGGAACGGGATAGACACGGCTGGGAACAAGCAGGAACCGGACACAGCCCCAGGCTGCACCAGCGAGGACAGCAGCAGGAACTGCCGCATGCAAAGGGCCTCCCAGAGAGGTTTGCAGTCCCCACCCCTGGAAGTGTCCACGGCCAGGCCGGATGGGGCTGGGAGCCCACGGCAGGGCCGGAGCTGGACGAGCTTCCAGGTGCCTCCCACCCACACCGGGCTGGAACTCCACGATTCCAGGGCACAGCACGTTCCCCACTCCCTGCAGGAGGGCCCAGCAGCCCAGGGCGCGCTCACCACCACAGACTTGAGGATCTCGGTGGTGATGGAGGGCAGCACGCGCTCGTCGTAGTCCTCGCCGATGCTGGTGAAGATGCGCGGCAGCTGCGCCGTCACGGGCCGGAACAGGATCCGCAGCGTGATGTTCACGTTCTGCAGGTCTGCAGGAGCAGCACCTCCCTCAGGGAGCCGCCCCGAGCCCCCAGCAGGAGCAGCACCTCCCTCAGGGAGCCGCCCTGAGCCCCCAGGAGCAGCACCTCCCTCAGGGAGCTGCCTGAGCCCCCAGGAGCAGCACCTCCCTCAGAGAGCTGCCCCGAGCCCCCAGCAGGAGCAGCACCTCCCTCAGGGAGCCGCCCCGAGCCCCCAGCAGGAGCAGCACCTCCCTCAGGGAGCCGCCCCGAGCCCCCAGGAGCAGCACCTCCCTCAGGGAGCCGCCCCGAGCCCCCAGGGCTGCTGCAGGAGCAGGGAGGAGCTCCCCAGCAAACTCCCCAGCTGAGCTTTGCCACGAAAAGTGAGCTGGTTTTGCTGCCCTGCTCCCCTTTGAGGTCCAGCTCTGCTCTGCTGCTGAGGGAGAATCCCAACCCCACCATGTCACCTGCCCCAGGTGAGCTCCACAGGTCCCTCCCAACCCCACCATGTCACCTGCCCCAGGTGAGCTCCACAGGTCCCTCCCAACCCCACCATGTCACCTGCCCCAGGTGAGCTCCACAGGTCCCTCCAACCCCACCATGTCACCTGCCCCAGGTGAGCTCCACAGGTCCCTCCAACCCCACTGTGTCACCTGCCCCAGGTGAGCTCCACAGGCCCCTCCCAGCCCCACCATGTCACATGCTCCAGGTGAGCTCCACAGGTCCCTCCAACCCCAGCTGCTCAGGATTTGGTGATTCACAGCACCAGAGTTCTTTGGTCAAAGAGATCAAACCATTCCCGTGTCACACTGGGACACGTGGGATCTCCAGAGCCAAGGAACACTTGGGACTGGAGGATCTCCAGAGGTTCCTTCCAGCCCCAAATATTTGGGACCAAAAGAGGAGATTTTAACCTTTATGTCCTTTACTAAAAACCTCAAACCATTCCCGTGTCAAACTGGGATGTGTGGGATCACCACAGCCAAGGGATGTTTGGGCAGGAGGATCTCCAGGGGCCCCTCCCGACCCCAAATATTTGGAACCAAAGGAAAAGTCCCTCAAGCTGTTCTTTATTAAAGAGACCAAACCGCTCCTGACTGTTCCAGCAGCAGCTGGGGCTGGGAGGGACCTCTGAACATCACCCAGCCAAGGCAGGGTGACCTGCAGCAGGTGACACAGGTGGGGCTGGCATCTCCGGATGCACAGAGGGACACTCCAGGCCATTCCTGGCCACCCTTACCTCACACTTGCTCAGTTTCTGGCCCCTGCTCCACGGCCTGGCCTTTAGGACCACAAGTGCAGGTGCAGAAGGACAAACGCGAGCCCCTGGAGCCCCCAGACCCACCTTTGCTGCCGGTGATGACGGGGACGTTGCGGGGCCGCGAGCGGCAGTCGAAGATGATGGGTTTCTGCACCCAGGGGATCAGGAAATGGGTCCCCTCGCCCACCACCACGTCCTGCACCCCCCGGAAGCGGTCGAAGATCACAGCTCTGTGCCCTGCGTCCACTGCGGGGGGAAAGAGCGGTCAGGGCTGCTGCTGCCGCGTAATTAACAGCACGGCTTAATTAACAGCATCGTTTGGAGGAAAGAGGAGCTGCAGGCGGAGCTCCAGGGCCCCCCACGGAGCAGCTCCACGACTTTGGGAGGAAGGAGCTCACAGTGCTCGTGGCACTGCAGGGCCTCAGTCTGTTTTTACTGGGCAATAAAAGCACTGAGAAGTCAGGATTTGGACAGAAAACCACGAAATGAAGCGATGGGGGCACCCAGCCCGTCCCACTCACCGTTGTAAAGAGCGGAGTTGACAACTCCCCCCGCCACGGCCAAGCCCAGGCCGAGCTTCCCGATGCTCTCGAACACCTTGGCAGCCATCTCAGCGCTCCAGCCGCAGCCCCCGCTCCAGAGCCCGCCTGCAAATCCCCCGCAACGCTCAGAGCTCACCGGGAGCGGCCGGGGCAGCGAGCCCTGCCCGGAGCCCCGCACCGAACCGGGCAGCGAGCCCTGCCCGGAGCCCCGCACCGAACCGGGCAGCGAGCCCTGCCCGGAGCCCCGCACCGAACCGGGCAGCGAGCCCTGCCCGGAGCCCCGAACCGACCCGGGCAGCGAGCCCTGCCTGGAGCCCCGAACCGAACCGGGGGCTCCTTCTGCCCCACAGACGACACCTCGGCCCCGGGGGTGTCCCTAGTCCCGGGCTCTCCCTCCCGTGACCCTCCCCGGGCCCGGACCCCTCCAGGGCCTCCCCCGCTCTCCCGGTGCCCCCAGACCAGCCAGGTCTCCCCCGCACCCCGGTCCCGCACGCCCCCCGGGCCTCCCCCTCCCCGCTCCCTCCTGGGCCGCCCGCCCCAGCACGGGCACCCCACGGGCCAAGGCCTTGCTGTCTCCACCCTGCCCGCCCCCCTCAGGCCTCGGCCCGGCTCCCCGGGTTCCCCCGGTTCCCCCGGTCCCGGACCCACCGCCGCCCTCCCGCCCGCCGCTCCCGCCGCGCCGCTGACCTCCACATGAATCCCCGGCCGCCCCCCCCAGCGCGCCTGCGCGCCGCGCCAAGACGCGCGCTCCTCATTGGCCCGCGCCCCCCGTGGCTCTCTGGGATATGTAGTTCTCAGCTGCCGCGCCCGCTGCCGGCCCGCCTATAGGTTCCGGGGTACCCCGCGGCGGCCCGCCGGCTGAGCAAGGCCGCACGCTATTGGCTGGAGCGGCGCGCTGCGCGCTAGGCTTCTTGGGAGATGTAGTCCTGGCGGGGGAGGGCGCGTGCGGGGCGTGCGGGGACAAGGGACATGCGGGGGACACGGGCGGGGGCAGCACTGCCCGCCCCCAGAATGCCACGATAGGCTGGCACCTCTGAAGGTCACACAGTCCAACCCCTTGGCCAGGCAGCGTCACCTGGAGCGGGTGACGCGGAGGGGTTGGAATGTCCAGAGGGACACCTCAGACCCTTCCTGGTCACCTGTCCCGGCCACCCTCCGTGGACAGCTCTCCCTCCTGCCGAGGGGGGGACTTGTGGTTAATTTCTGGTCGTTGCTCTTTG
>VYZP01006513.1:4976-41061 GCA_013400635.1 Hypocryptadius cinnamomeus
TAACAGTAGATTCAGATTCAATCTCTTCTGGGAACATGTCTGAGTAGATTTGGAAGAAGCTTGAATTCTGAAAGTCTGTATTTCTATTCAACATATCTTCTGAGCCTGTTTTTCCAGAAATAGGATAGCTTTTCATGCTCCATCAATTCATGGCACATTAGAGCTACGAGGAGAAGGAGGGCTCCATTCACCACAATCTATTACACATACAGAAAATAGTCTGTATATTTTTTTAACAGCTCTAAAAAACTCTAAAGAAACTCATAGTTTAAAAATTGATTGGTCTATGTTCTCCAGATTTATGATTCTGTATCAATACAAGTCTTATTGTGGTGGGTTCAGTGTAAGTGAATGGAGCTTCACAGACCAATCTGCACTGCAATACTTAGTGTTTTATTTGTATATAAACATACATTTTAGATATACATTTATATATAAATATAAATGAAATCAGCCCCTGATTTCACATCAGCATGCTTTGAAATTTAATCAATCCCTTCAGGGCAATTGGAGGTTACGAATAGAGAAGACAAGTTCTCTGCACTCATTTTCAGAGCTATATTCTTATTTAAGTACCCTTTATTTCCTGCCCCTCAATTTGAGTATAAAAACCCTTCCTGGTTTCATGTCAGAGCAAACTCTTGATCAGAAACCAACAACCAGTAAAACATTACAAAAACATTCAACCCCCTGTGAATTATCTATATTAACGTGGATCACATGTCAATACACAGTAATGTCTAGAGAAAAACTGACAGTATGATAAGAATTGAAAGAATTTAAGTTTAAAAAGAGAAAAAGAAAATCACATCAGAAGCATTGTTCACAGAAAATCAGATGTGTCTGGGTTGTTGATACCAGCATAAAAGTATAGGAGGGTGTGAAGGGCAGCAAGAAAGAAATTCTAAGTATCTTCTTAATACCAAGAATTGTCAGCTAAAAGCTAGTAAGTATGATTATTTTTTTCTTTTAAAGAGAGCCAAGGTTGTGATTTTGAGTCAGGAATCATGAAAAGCACTGCCCCTAAGAGCAGAGCTTGATTTCTAGTATAGGGAGGCTGAAGGAGTTGACCACTTAGAAGGAAAGTCTATTCAAGACATTGTATACCTTCTCCATGGAGACAAACATCAGTGGTTTTTTTTCTTTCTGAGACCTGGGTGTACACTCAAATATCTCTTGTGATGGGTTAGGACAGCACAATGTGTGTTTCACCATCCACTTTTCTGCCCTGGTAACACAGGGGATAGCACAGAGCTCAGCTCTGCCTGGACAGTACCCACATGTCACAGTAAAATCCAGTACTGCAGGTGTAGCATGGATGGATTTTGCATCAGTGCCTGTAAGTTTGAAGCAGACCAAAAAAGGATTGGATTTTGGAATACAGAGATCTGCATCAGTAGTTACTTCCCCTGCCTCAAAGGGTCATAAATTCCTCACCTTTGCCAAAACATGCAGTTTGTGGAACAAACAGGGAACTTGTGCAGCTCCCCACCACACAGCCCTGCTGATCCTGCCTCCAGGAAAAACCCACTTAATTGAGGGCTTCCCAACAGCCATGCCACTAGGTAATCCTAATTTCAAATGGTGACTTTATTCATATTCCTAGGAATTTACCAATCTATACAAACCCTTGAAATAATTTTGTGTTTCTATTCCAGACTTCTAATGAAAGTCCTTTCAGTGAAATGCAGCCAATTCATTTCCCAGTATTATAAAAGCTTGTGAAATGCTCAATTTTTATCATGTGATGATACCTTTTATAAAAGCTTACCAAAACAGCCCCTTAAGAGAGGCTTAAATCTATGCCCAGTAAAAGGGTTTATAATTATTGCTGCACTCATCAAAACAAATCTATTAAGCAAACAAATTACAAACATAGAAGGTTCAGCTCTTATGAAGCTTTCCTTTATGGTTAGCCCAGCAGAATTAGATGTATTACAACTCTTCCAAACTGTGAAGGAGAAATTCCTCTCATAAGTGAAGTCATGCAGACAATTCTCAGCTGGATATTTTTTGGTTTTCATATTGATACTTGTTGCACTCAGGGGACATTAGCAGCAGAGCAATGATGGAAAAAGAGACCACCCCTGCTAATAGATCCTAACTGCTTTTAAAAAATGGTTATAGCTCATGTGAATACATAGACACGTGTGTGTGTGTGTGTGTGTGTGTGTGTGTGTGTGTTAGATATAATAAATATATTAAATACATATCTAAATAAAAATAACATGGCTTTGGGCAATCCTTATTGATTAAAGATGTGGAGGGAGACAAGCGCATCAGAAGCTCCTAAAGATCATCAGAAGCCTTTGCTGCAGAAGAAATTGCTCTCACAAAAATTATCTCCCAGCTTCATCCAGAAGTCCCTCAGGAGAGCAAACAGGCCCATAAGGAGAAAGACTGAGAGATCAGAGTTTTACTGCCTTCCTCAGCATTTCAGGGAAAATTGCTCCCTACTCCCAATTAAAAGTTTACCACATTCAGATTTCATGTATCAGTCTCTCTTTACATTTTTTTGTGCAAATGGTCAAAATAAGAAGCAGCCTTAATTCCAGGGATAAAATGCTCCTTTATTGCAGAGAAGCAAATACTTTCCCAGCCATTTTTATCTACAGGACTGAGCAGCAACTGCAACACATAAAGAGGAGCTTCAGATCTCTGTGCTTGCAGGTTGCTGAAGCTATTTTTGCAACTCAAATGTAGTCTTTGGATTAGAGGACAGAAATGGGATCAAGAACTGGAGAGTCATTTCCATGGCTCAGGGAGTTTGCTGTGCCCCACTGGTCAAATCTCAGCACCACTTCGGGCTTCCCTTGTTTGTATAATCAGGTTTTTAACACTTCATAATCCTCCATAATTTCACAGCCACATGTGGATAAAGCCTGATTAAGGCACCTAAAGATCCCCATAGCAAGGCACTCCAAGGAAATACAAACTGTACAGTTACTTGCCTAATAGCAGCAGAGTCCTCAGCATTTCCTGTGTCACTGATGTCTGTTACGATGGGATCCCTCAGGTTTTGGAATTCTAAAACTGTAAACTCTGACAGCTTTCCAAGTGTTAACTTGCCTGATCTCCGCAATGAGGCAGGAAATTGTTGGTGCAGAGGAACAGAGGTCACCCTCACAGGATTTGTGTCCAATACCCCCACTAAAGACACACCATAGGTTCCCTGTGCTGCTTGGCTGTGCAACCTATTGCTGCTGCATGTTTGACTTTGTTTCATGGTTTGGTGCGTGCTTTTTCAAACACACAACATTGCTGGTTCTGAGTTTTCTCCAAAACTCAAAAGCATTCAGACCCCACAAATTTTGACATATACCTCCACCTAACAGCCAAGAGGACTATGAGCTGGTGTAGTTCAGAACCATTTTCCAGTCTGCTGGCAGCCTTTCCCCATCCTTCATTCACCAGTCCTCAGAGTGGTACCAACCAGGTGCCTGAAGAAACAGACCCAGGGCACTCCTGGAGCAGGTCCATTCTCCATCTCTTAGAGCTCCTGAGCTATTTTCCCTTCTTCTCCTTGTTGCTGGGAGGTCAGAACAGGAGAGACTTAATGTGCGTGGGAAAGTCCTTAGGAAATTTAAACCAATAAGGAAAGCATAACCACTCTCTAACTTTTGAGGTTTACAAAGGCAAACAATCCATAAGTTTCTTCCCAGCACACATGTACCACTAGGTGAAAAACTTAGTTTGACTGCTGAAACTGGTGGTATTTGAAACCCTTGCTCTACATCTCCCCACCCCTGAGAGAAGCTACACAATGCTATCAAGAGAGAAGGGCCTATTTTCTACAAAGTTATAAAATTTTTTAAAAACCCCAGTTCTTCTCAACTGGCAGCATAGAAAGAAAGGCTGCCTACATTTTTCTGACAGTTTTTAAGAAGGTATTCACAGTTTAGGGTCCCAAAACAATTTTAATCCCATGCACATTAAAAAATATCCCAATGCTGTGACAATACAGGAGAGTTAGCAAGAGATAAGCAAATTTTGTTCAATACTTATTCTCAAGAGAACACATTGCTACATCAAATTTAATACAGCCAACTGTCCATTTATAAACCATGAGCAAAGCCATGAAGATTAGATTACTTTTCCTCCCCTTTTTATTTAAAGCTGAGATTCCCATGGTTCCAGGAGTTCAGATTTCAGTAAAAACAGAGAGCACTGCTAGACTGCCATCCCTGCAATCAGCTTAAGTGCCAAGAAACATGCAGCAATGCAGTCCCAGGCTCCTCTTCCTCTGCTCAGTTAAGTTCATTTCAGTGCCTGCCTGCTGCCTTTTTTAAAAGTTGAATTATTGACCCAAGCCCTGATGTGGCCACCTGCGACCAGTGCACAAATAGTCATGGTGTTTCCTGGGTATCCACAAATATAACCTCACACTCATTTCCTCAACAAAAGAGAGCGTCAGCCCCATCTTGCAGGAGATGGTAAAGCACCACCACTTTAAATTACTTGCTCAAGGTCACAGAACTAAAATTACCAAACCAGAATTTGAGTCCACTTCATCTATAACCCAGCCCAGTGCTGCTGCCAGGTGATATCTCTGGTCTGATATTTCTGAAGTTCCATGCTTTCTCAAACTACAATAATATTGGAATGCAGATAAACAGTTACAAAAAATATCTAAACCAAGAAAAGATACAACCTTAAAATCTATTGCTTTTGACCAGAAGCATCCATATAAATTTTTCTGCAGTAGGGATCCCACTAGATCCCACCTAATATTGTCACTGGTTGCCACTTGCAATCCTGTTGTATTGTACTAAATAGTTTATTTAGTTCTTGTGTTGCACTGGGTGACTGGAGATTCGCACTGAGTAGTCTTTATATTGCACTGAATAGCTCATGTAATATCCCCTCTCTTATCACATGGTCTTTCCCTCACCCACCCCTCTCGCCAGTACTCCCTGGTGGTATCTTCCCTGGTCAGTCCCTCCCCTCGCCACGCCTCTCTTGTATTCCATTGGCTGTGGTCCTCTTCCTCCGTCCCCCATTCCCCTGAGTTAAAAGTCTCCCGCCATGAGGCAACTGTCTCTTTCCCACCTTGGAAATAAACGTAGCATGTTAGTCTCCACATGGAGAAGAGCGCTTCTGGTCTTTTACTTTCGTCCATGTAAGATCGTGTGGGCTGGGGTCCATAGCTAGCCAGATTGGACCTGAACAGCCCGTCCAGACACAGATTCTTACAGCCGGCGCCCACATGGTCGTCTCCCACAACGGTCAGAGACGGCACACCGAAGCTGGTAATTCACATGTGGATTGCGTTAGCTTTTGGGACTTCCAGCTTCCTCTGACTTCTTCATCGCTTTCTGGTCAGCAAGAAGGCAAGAGGGTGGGATCGGCACCCCATCTTTGCCCAGGGCAGACGGATTCCGGACAGAGGACTTCCTTTACAGCTGTTCCAGCTCATCGCAGTCCCCAAGAGGGGTGACTATACCCCGCAAGTGGTAGTGGGACCCCGGGGTGGCCCCCGGAGGGTGGGGGTTAGTGCCCAGTGCAGGGGAAAGATCTGGTCCCAAGAGTGAGGGTTTGTGTGCCCGCGGTTTTTGTGGGTCGCGCAGCCAAACGCGGGCGGAGCAGCTCCAACAGTCGGTTTCTTGTGGCGCGGCAGCGGCAGCACTGGCATGCGTGGCACGTTTCAGAGGCGCGGGCAGGTTTCAGCATGGCGGGAGCGCGGTCCAAGCGTGGCGGGAGTGGTGGGGCGGCACCAGCTGTGTGCGGCAGTGGCGCGTGGCTCTGACAAGAGCGGCGCAGTAGTTTCTGCGACACGGCGCGGCAGAGGCCCAGGCAGAGGCAGAGTAGCTGCGGCTTGTGTTTTTGCCATGATAGACAAGTGTAGGCAGCGGCGCCTCCTGATCAGCGGCGGCAGACTGGCTCTGAGCAGCTGGGCAGCAGCCACGTGGCACGGGGGAGCCAGCAGCTGCTGGCCGCCGTTTTAAAAGCCGCGTGGTTTTGCATGCAAGCAGTTACGTCTCTCCCTCAGAGAGGAGAGGGGAGGAGGCTGCCCGGACTCTTTCCCTGATTGGCTGTAGACAGTGCTTTCAGTTTTCTGTTTGTGCTTGTAAGGAAGGTAGATTCTGTGATGATACATATATTCGTGCTGAGACTACAACAATCTCACCTGATAAAAATCCTGGCATACCAAAAGAGGGTTCCTGGAAATTCCCGCTGATGAGATTACAGCGATATGCATCAAAATCCTAGCCTGAATATTCGTCTCCAGAAATGCTGATTCCAGAGGATTATTCGTCTGACCAAACCCCAGCAATATGCATTCGATATGCATCATCGATAAGATAAATATGTGTCTCCTAGAATGTATATTGCAAGAGGTTTTCCTCCAACAAGGTGAATTATTTACCAATTTCGGGAAACTCTCAGCAAGAGCAGCAGCAAGAAAAGAAAAACTACATGAATATGCTAAAAGAATAAGATCAACGACAAGAAAGCAACCCTCCCGACAACACTTGGAGCTTAGAAATGTTTAAAAAGACTTTGTAAGAGCTGTCTGTTTGTGATGCACAGGAGAGAGGAGCCAAAATGCTCCTACCTGTCTCACCCGACGCTGTTAGCCTGGTTCGGCGCCAATCTAATCTTTACTTGTAGCCTTTTTACAATTGTATTTTAATTATGGAATAAATTTTCCTTATTAATCAAATTGGCTAATTCATTTATAACAATTCTAAGTGTTGCAGAGAGCAAATAACATCAGAATGGGTGCAAAGTTCTCTGCAACACAGAGACCATCTATATCCTAGTTTTAGATACCATAAGTAGTGGGAAAGTTAAGGTTTCCAAAGCAGTTTTGAAACAGTTTGTTCACTGGATATCTTTTAATTTCCCTCGGTTTACCCAGAAGAATGTTAACTCTCTGCCTGGGATAAAATTGGAGTGTTGTTAACAGCAAAAGTGGAACAGGGAGATGGGACTGTGTCTCAATTTTTCCCTGTGTTCCTTGTGATTCGGAAAGAAGTGTTTAAGAGGGATTTGAAGGGACAACCACAGCAAATGTCCCCTCTTGTGGCTTCCCCTACCCATACTCCCAAACCCTCTGCCCCGAACTGAGAGACGAGTGAGGCAACTGGAGAATCACAGGATAGCTGGCACAGCCACTGTTTCCCTGGCCTCCCACTTCCCACCCAGTAGCCAAGCTTCGGCAGTTGTGTGCAGGCTGACAGAACACCTTCCCTGCACCCCTCTAACCCAGCTGCTGTTTCCCCAATTTCATGTGCTGATCCCCCCATCTCCAAAATGGCAACGATCACATGGTTGGCATTCAACCATGTGATTGGGGCCAAAACGGCGGCGGCCATGTGGCTGAGCCCTCAACTTACCCTTCTTCTTTCCACAATCCCTTTTGCCCAGCTGTCTCCTCCCCCAACCCCTTCTGGTCCCACAACCCCTTCCTTCCCTCAGACACTCCTCCCCCTCCCTCCATGTCCCTGCCCTCCATGATGTCATCCTGCAACCCTGCCCCTGGTTCCCACAGTTGCCCTGCGCCCCCCCTGCAAAACAATCCCTTTGGCGGGTAGAGCCCATCAGTTCGGCAGTTGATGTACAGGTGTTGGACATTATTTTATACTTGCTGCTTCAACCTTGTTTCTTTGAATAAAATAATATTTCTCTTGATACCACTGAGATAGTTCCTCCAGGTAGTACAGGAATAGGTAATGCTATCTAAATACATTCTTCACTCTTGGCATGAGATGATTTAACTGTATTTGTTAAAAGGTAGAAGGAAAAAAAAAAGAAATAAAAAACAGTAAAGCTGATTCCTTAGCCAGGGGGAAAAAAAAAAAAAGCACATGGATTTATTTTATGACTACAGACTAAAGTCACATTATTTTCATTAAAGTTGTAATGTATGATGGTACTAGAAGGAATTACTGTAAAAGGCTCACATCCTAAATCAAGCCCTGCTTCAAATAAGGCCACTGGCACCATGAAAAAATCCTATGAAGATGTGTGACCTCCTGATGGATACACACACAATGGGAAGGTTTGGCCCTACACCAGCACAGCAGAGGTGACCAGGACTAAACTGCCTACAACAGTGTAATTGTCAAATATCATTACTCAGATTTTGAAACAGAATCTGCTGAAATGTCACAATTTTTCACATTTCATAAGAGCTGCACTTAAGGTTTCATTTGCTCCAAGTGAATTCTTTTTGTGTCATCAAGCCTCACTTTCTAGCCCACTTCCACATCTTTCCGTACACACTGTGTCATTAGTCTCCAAAGCATCACCTACAGTCCACATGTGCTCTTTAAGATCACTACAATACTTCAGAGCACTAAATTTCATCAGCATAACTGAAATTTGAATTGCTGGAGGAAAAAAATTGTGATTTAGTAACACCAAGTTTTTGTTACCATTGTTGAAATATTGCATTGAAGAGTTAGGATTTTTCTCCCAGAAACCTACAGGAATGCTCTGAATTTACATTACAGCAAAACCTAAGCAGAAAAAAGCTTACATTTACTTGTATTCATTGTCACAGGGCAAATTTGACAGTGTTTGAATAGCTGGTTTTGTGGTTTTAAGGCAATCAGTTTCTCAAATGGAAGAATCAATGCCTTCTGAAAGAAAAAGGTTCACTTTTCTTCAGCTTTTCTCTACATATAAATAAAAAACACTTTGCAAGAGTCTGGCCCATACCACTAGACAAGAGGAGCCCACCCACTTCTAGAGGTCATCACCTACAGTATAATATTTGGGAAGCAAATCAGATCTTCTACATATTTAATCCCATTGTATTTCAGTGGAGTTTTGTACCTTATTTAGCTTCTGACTAAAGCTCTACTCTTGGAACTAACTAATACTTGAGAGCATATTTGTATTGCTAGAACTGAGGCACAGCTGTATCCCATTGGCTCCAGTGAGCACAGTGCACATGAAATTGGAAGCTGTGCTCAGCTGAGCCCCACATAAGCACAGGTTATGTTGTTATATATGAATAAACCAGACTTCAAGAAGAAAAAGGCTCTCATTTATTAAAACAAACTACAGAGGATGGAGAGTTCAGGATAAGCCCAAATTCCCATGCAACAACTCAAAAATGACAGTGTCCCAAACACGCTGGGTTCTCCCCAAAAAGCAAGTCCCTCAGAAGGAGTAGAACCCCAAACTCAACCAAAACCCCCATTTTATAATCTGCTCAGGTCCAGGATTGGTGAGTTTTGGATCTGCATGTTGATTGGTTGGTTTCCGGCGTTCTCATTGGTCCTTATCTATATTCATTCTGGATCAATCATTTACTCGAGGCATCGAATGATTGGTCAAGTCCTCTGTCCAATCCCCTTCTGCTCCCCTTCAACTATTGCCCCCACCAAACTCTAGACCTTCCCTCCCCAGAGCCCACAACAAGTATTCATCAACCCACCCCAAAACAACAATTCTCAACTCAGCCCCAATTTAACACAAACTGAACTCCATTTATAACAATGTGATGGACAACAATAGAAGAAAGTTGAGCTAACACCCAAAAACAGGTGCAGCATCCAATTTGGGCCAATTTTCCTATTTTAAAAAGCTTTTCAAGGGTCCTCAGGATAACTCTCATTGCTATTGCAAACGTTAAGTCCATGTGGTGAAGAAATGAGTTTCAACAGACCTCTCAGACAAAATTTAATGTTTATATTTTAAATTAACAAGGTGCAGAATAGGTAAAGTCCTTATACTGTGCCTGAACAGCAGTTCTGGCAGAATACTGAGAAAACACTTCAAAAGTTTTCAGGGTTGAGGGGTGGGGTGGAGAAATGTGATTGCTGATTTAAAAACTCTTTTATGGTTACATTTATTGCCATTCTTATTGTAATGTCTAGGGTTGCTCTACTGCATGAGCCTCAGGCTTCTCTCCCCACCAACTTCAAATAGGGAATTTATTATTTATTACAGAAATGTGTGGCTTTTGCCAAAAAAAAAAAAAAAAAAGTAGACTTAGACCAGTACTAACTACAAGCAGCCCTAAATACAGAATGCTCACAGCACAGCCCATTAAAAGCCAGCCCAACAGAGCTAATAAGCAAGTATCCCAGTTTGTTGCCATTGCACAGGTCCCAGGACGAGGGAAGAGATGAATCTGACTCCATATTCTTAGAAGGCTGATTTATTATATTATGATATTGTATTGTATTAAAAAATTATCTATTAGAATTATACTAAAATATAGAGAAAAGGATGGATATAAAAACCTGTGACTGACCAGAGTCTTGGCACAGCTGGACTGGGATTGGTCATTAAATCAACACAATTCACATGGAGCCAATCAAAGATGCACCTGTTGGTAAACAATGTTCAGACCACATTCCAAAGCAGCAAAACACAGGGAGAAGCAATCAGATAATATTGCTTTTCTTTTCCTCCGAGGCTTTGTATCTTCCCAGGAGAAGAATCCTGGGAAAAGAGGATTTTTCAGAAAATATCATGGTGACACCAGTTACTGAAAACATCCAACATGATGTATTTGCATTACGAAGCTGCAGATTAATTTCTAATCATCAGTGTCACCACATGTGAAAAAAAAAAATTCTGTTATTTTGCTGTTTACAACAGGTCCCCTCTGTGTGCATCTGGTGGAACCTTTATGAATGGGAGGTAGGGTGGATTTCAAGTCCACAGATCAAAAAGGAACAGGAATAAATTATGCAGCATGCCAAGGGACAGGCTTCCTTTCAAGCCAGTGACACCTTGGCGGTCACTTGACAGCCTGGCTTTGGTACCTTGAAGGGTCAGAGATAAGGTGAGCCCCTAGCAGCTGGAGAGAACTCCCAGTGCAGACGATGTTTTTAATCTCTGCTCCATGTTTCCAGCAGAGTGAGGCAGGAGGTGATAAAAATGAGTATGTAACGAGTCGCTGTGCCTTGATGGCTCAAGACAGGCTTGACACTGCCAAGACAGCCATATCAGCCTGAAATTTTGCCAGCTCTATGAGGGATCCCAAACCACATTGCATTCAGTGTCTAAAAGGAAATAGAATAGAGATGAGGTCTGGGCAGCAGCTACGTCAGAAGATAAATTGTGTTCTGCATTCAGCTTTGAATCCAAGCTTTTTGCTTCCCTATCTTGGTGACAATTTGGATCCCAAAAGATCAAGAGGATTTAATGCAATGTCTTATTGTTGTAATTCCTTTTAATCAAAGGAATTAAAAGACTAATTCTTTTAAACTAATCCTTTCATACTTGCTATATACCAACCAAGAAAAAGCTCTTTCTTTCAAGGCCTTCATGTCTGCTATGCCTTGACTCCTCTTCTCCAGGACTAAACTTGAGACATCTATAAAACAAAATGGAGATTCTGGCACTGCTTCTGTTCATACTTAGCTTTACAGAGTTCAGAGGAGCTTTTTATTGAGAAAAAAAATGTTAAGAGCTGACACTGGGGGTGCTAATGTTTATTATACATTACTATTTTATTGTTAGATTCAACTTTTCCACTAGGCCTAGAAGGTCTTCTTTGCCATCCCATCCCTTCATCTGATCTCTTGGGTTCTGATTTCTCTCTCTAATTCTCTTCATTACACACCTGCCTTGCCACAAAGCCACCTCTGCCTCCCTAATCCACTACATGATCTTCCTGGCCACTCTCCACTTACGCCTGGACCAGAACATCCAAGTGGTGAGTCAAGAAAAGAAAGCGGCACTAAGCTCCTGGCTGCAGAGAGGAAGAAAAGACCCACATGTGCCACCATTTCTTCTCCCCGGCTAGCTGGAGACAGACGGTAGGGGGGCGGCAGCTCCCCCCTGAGCTCCGTTAAAGTCCAAATTACCAGTGAAGACGCAAATAAGAGGCAGAGACATCGCACGGGTCCCAGGAAGTTTACTTCAGATGTTAACTCATTCCCCTGCTTGCTCCCGGGACCCCGACAAAGTGGTCCACAAGAGCTTATATTTGGGGGCAGGTCTCAAGGGAAGGTACAGTCTTAACAAATCAGAAGTAACAAAAGTAAAAGGCAAGGTGGGAACAACAACACATAAACCAATAAAATTCCAGGAAAGTAAAACCATCCCAGTAAACTGGTAAATCCTGGGAAATGGAAACTAGAAACTACAACCAAGGATGACATAATTTCTGGGAAAAGGTAAAAACAAAAAGGAAACGAAACTGAACCTATAAAATCATAAATCAAACCATAAAACTGCTAATAAAACAAAAACGCACTACAACACACATGGGGAATAAAAAGCCAGCAACACCACCAATTGATTATTTTTTCCAGCTATTCATTAAAACATGCATATATGTAGCCTCTAATATCACACAGGCTCCACATATAAGCAGAAAATGTAATTCTTTCTGGTTTCAGTCTGGCATGAGCTTAAACTTGTGCAGCCTGCATAACCAGAGAAATAACAATCCCATGACAACAGTTAAAGATCTAGAAAGCCTCATGTGGTGTTAGACCACAGCACAAGCTCAAGCCAGTAGAAATACCAGAGGAAGAAGTAGGTCTGCCTTCTGATGCTGTTTATTTGTATAATTAACTGCTGTCCCAGCCTCAAAAGGTAATGAGGATATTTGCAATCATGGTGCTTGAGAGCAGAAACCCCTCACTCCCTGCTTTGATTCTGGAGGAAAGTGCAGTTGCCTAAAACATGCCTAGTCCAGTTAATTGCACCATCTTGATCATGTCCTCACTATCCCACTGTGTCAGCCCCCATCCAACAACAAACTACACACTCTACAGGGTGCTTTGAGGTTTAGTAGTAACATAGGTAACTCAGGCTATTCCCCAAGTTTTAAAAGTCACCCAATAACTCCCCCTTGTCAGTGTATTGGATGGTTGTGCTACGAAACACTCAGAGTTATATCAGGACCCCAGAGTCCTGTACCTAGAAATCAATCTGGACCCAAATTACTCTCTCATAACATTATCTTCTCTTATCTTTACCCCCATGATAGGGGAAAGCACAGCCTGTTGTTCCTGTATTGCTTGGTGCTTTCACAAACTTCTTTTGCAACCATTTCTACTAGCAGGTGGCCCAGGGCAACCACTGAGTATCTGATACACCATTCAGCCCTGGAGAAGGCACTTAGGAAACACTGAATCCTGTGTCTAGTGGGGCAGCAACCCTGTGGGCCTGATCAGAGCCTTCCAAACAGATAGGCACAAGCACAGGCACCAAGAGACATTGCACAGACATGAAGTCTGATGGCTGCAGGCAGGATTTCCAGCCAAGCTCTCCCTAAAGGATGCCCACCCCAGATCAGTATGCTCTGCTCCAGGGGATATCATCCTCTGCAACCCATCCTCAACTTCCCCTCACTGCTGCAGCCACATGAAGTGGTGCCTGACCTCTGTAGATTAAGAGAAGCAGATTCAGGTAGAGAGGTGTTTTAATGTAGTGTTTTAATGCAGTGATCACACTGTGTGGGCTCTTCTTCCCTGCAGAAGAGGCTCACACTAACTGTTGTTTCTGAAATAGCTCCATCAAAATCAGCACACAGTATTGCAGGCAACTCTGATAACACTTCCATATCCATTCACACAACAAGAAAAATGGGGAGAAAGGAGAGAAGCTATTTTACAGGATGTGAAAATGGAGCATGTAGCAGTGACGTACTGCAGAACTTGTTATTTTCTCTGTAGAAATATTTCATGTCATGCCTCTGACCCATGAAAATAGTTTAAGAGGGAACATTCCAAACCAATTTTTACAGGTTTTTTCTTCCCTTCAGGACTGAAATATAAAAGTAACCAGACAATTTCTGCAGCTTCTGGTAAAAGAGATGAAATAAAAAGGCCACTATTAAACAGCTTTATAGTAACTACAGTATGCTGGAATCTTCATACATATATTAAAATAACACTGCTGCCTTCCACTTGTCACAGCCCTAAAGTGATAAAGCTAAACCAGAAAAAGTTATCCCAGCAATTGCCTGAAGCAGTGAACAGTGTATTTACATACTGAACTGAGCATTTTGTGGGGTTTAGGGAAGAAATACCATTTAGACAAGCACATGTACATTTTACATATACATAGCACAGCACCCTTCTCTACCTGCTAGACCATTTATATTTTACTGGGATCTTTGCAGCCCAAAGGAGCCCACTGCTAATTTAAAAGCTGCATGCTACAGAGAGAGTGGATGTTTGCTCTGTGATTGCCATCTTGTGGCAACGGAAACCTGTCCTGCTCCACGTTTACTGCTCCCAAACAAATCCATCATGGAAGAGGTAACCTTTTGGCTATTCCTTGAACTATAAGGGATAATTTAGAGCTCTGGTTGACAAAAAGACAGGTTGTGGTGTCCTTGTTAACAGCTCAGCCAAACCCCCGGCCCTGTGCACCTAAATATTGGTGGGCAAGGATGAAGGTGAGCAGCTCCCAGGTGTTCCATGGCTTCAGCATAGCAGGAGCAGCAGCTGACTCTGCTTTCCCAAGAGCATGGAAACTGTCTCTGGTTGTTGTCATTAATGAGATCATTAAATCATCATTTGATGACTAATGAAATACAGCTGAAGTCACACAGCAAGTCATTACAATAAAATAATTCAGCAATTCTGGCAATAAAATCTTTTGTCCTTATTTGAACCCACCTGAGAAAGTGCACATATGAAAGTGCACACATGTCTTGATTGAACAAACACCAAATGCTATTTTTGATGAGTATCTTGAAAAAATACATCTCTTCAAATATATACATTACAGAATGTATTGGCTAGGATTCACACACTGCTACACAGCATTAGCACAAAAAAAAATTACTAAAATTACCACCCACAGAGTGTCTTGCTGTGAGCTTAGGGTATTTCATATAGTGAGACAACACAAATCTGAAGGCATATGAGACTTTTCTGCTATGGTTATAAAGTTTAGCATGCAAAACATCATTTTATCCATGCCACCAACAGAGTATTTTGATCCTTGCTCTCAGACTTATTGTGTAGTTTAGCACATCTCCAGCAGGAAATATGAATACACTGGAATTCCAACAACCATAAAACCCAGAGGCAGAAGCTTGGAAGGATTCCCAGCAAGGACTGTAAGGGAGAGAAATTGCCCAAATTCTTGAATGCTCATTAAAGAGACAAATGTAATCCAGTCTTAAATTTCCCAAACAAGTTTCAATGGAAAGGTAGCCTTAAGGCTTCCTAAACAAGAGTTGAAACATTAAACAAACAAATAAAAAACTCCACACAAACCCAACAGCAAATTCTGTCTTACAAATTGCCCTCTAAATTGGGCACTATTCTAGATGCTGAAGTTTGCTGATCCGTTGAGGGAAGAGATGGGATGGAATTGAGCTGCAGGCTGTGGGATGTGCCTTCAGAAGCATATGGCAGCACAAAGGAGCACATGGCAGCACAAAGGAGGATGTGGCAGCACAGAGAGGCACATGGCAGCACAAAGGAACACATGGGAGCACAAAGGAATATGTGGCGGCAAAGAGAGGCACATGGCAGCACAAAGGAGCTCATGGCAGCACAGAGTGGTACATGGAGGCACAAAGTAGCACATGGTGGAACAGAGAGGCACTAGGCAGCACAAAGAAGTACATGGCCGCACAAAGGAGCCCATGGCGGCACAGAGAGGCACATGGCAGCACAAACGAGTACATGGTGGCACAGAGAGGCACATGGCCACACAAAGGAGCACGTGGCGGCACAGAGAGGCACATGGCAGCACAAATGAGTACATGGCAGCACAGAGAGGCACATGGCAACACAAACGAGTACATGGCAGCACAGAGAGGCTTGTCTCTGCCGGACTCTGGCAGGAGGAGGTGCCATGGGGCAGAGCCCTATGGGAGAGGAGCCTGCTGGAAGCTGACAGATGGGTGAACAGCGCATAATCACCCCATACAAGGACATTTAGAATATGTGTTGCTGACATGGCAACGTGAGATGGGTCCCGTAGTGAGAATTACCATGTAAGGAGATACTGTGCCTGAAAAAGTGTATAAAACCAGCTCGTTTCTTTGAATAAACAATTCGGATTCCCTGCCAGTCTGAGTCTGTGTCATGGTTGCTCACAATCCCTTTATTGTGTTCTAGGATTTCCTGAAAGCATCCACCTTACCCACCCACAAGAGACTTTTATTTTAAGAATTCCTATTTTAACAGGTGCTAGAAGGTGTTATACAGAAAGAATAGGGGTTTTAAAAATCATCCTAAGGCCTCATTATATAAACAGGGCCAAATGCAGATAAGAGATACCTGTTATCTTTCTTCTTTGCCTCTCCTGAGATCTGTTGTACCCCAGTTCTTGCGTCCTCTAGAACTTCCAGGTATGCCAGTTCTTGCAATAAATTACAGCATCCACACATCTAACCCTTTCTTGTCCATAGCATAATAGCATGAGATATTTTTCCCTATTTAATCCCCATTCTGAGATATTCAGCCTCCCCTTTTCCAAAGAACTGACTGGAGAAGCAGAAACATCTGCTAATGGTACCAAACCCTTTCAACCAGAGAATGGCATTTGCAGTCTCCCAGCACAGATCAATATGTAAGTGCTTTCAGAACAAAACCAGCTTAATTATTCCACCCAAGGCTCACACATAAAGAACACACTCTTTGGTTTAATTATTTGGGGGGGAAAACAGTTCTTTGTTTAAAAAAGAAAAAAGTCCCAACCCCACTACAACCTTTCTCTTGAGAGAACTAACCCACCAAGCATAAAGCAGGAGTGCATTAGTGCTTGAGGCAGTTCTTTACCTGCTCCACAGACAAGAGGGAGGAAAATCTACAGCTAAACCTGTTGCAAACTGGAAATAGAAAGAATCACACAAATATACACACACAAACACCACTTTCCTCCTCCCTTCAGGACCTGCCTCTCCCTCAGTGTCCTGTCCCTGAACCATCCTGCTCTCACTAAGCTGAGCAAAGGACACAGACACCTCAGGTTCCCTCCTCCTTTATTCAGTGCCCCTCTGGAGAGCAACAATCAATACCAAGATGACAGAGGAGAAACACAAAGCTTCAGCCTGACAGTTTTCCCCATCTTTTTCTAAATGTTGTCTGCAAGCAGTGAGAGCATCCAGCTTGGGCTGCAATCCCAGCTGCTCTGTATTCATCTTCCTTATAACACTCGGAGCTTCAACACTGAGCCAAACCCATCCAATTAGTGCATCTCTGTCCTGCAGCACAAATACTCCATAATACTCAGATCAAACTCAGTTTGCTTGCAGAAAAAAAAAAAAAAAAAAAAAAAACAAGAGAAACATTAGGGGGGGATTTGCCCCCTTGGGNACAGTAGAACATTAGGTGTGGATTTGCCTCATTGTGGAAAAAGAACTTTGATCGTAAGAAAAATAAAGGTTTGCAGTACATTAGAGAAAAGTGAAGCGTGAAGCAAAGCCATACTAAGAGAGGCAACTAGTAACAGACGTGATCAAAAAAGTCACTCCCAATTCCACTCCAGATCTGTCTGCAGCTGTGTCTCAGAAATCCAGGGACAAAGTAGCAAAGGGCAGAGGAGAGCCCTGAGCCATCGCGAACCCCAGTTCCCTGCACACATAGCCTCAATGCTGCATAACAGACAGGAGCCACATCTGTGCTTCAGAAATTCCCTGAAAAAGAAGCATGTGGGTCTGTTTTATTCCTTAAAGCTTTATTTCAACTGACCTAAAGCAAAGAACTTCTTAACAGTAGCCAGCACTCGGATTCAGTAGTCAAAAGAAATATGTTAAGAGGCAGCCATAAATACCCTCCACATACACACATCCTTGCAGAGCAGGCTCTTCCCTCCAGATTGGAGCTTTATCCCTCAAACTGCTCTAGTTCTTCCAAAAAACAGCCCTTTCAGTGCCCTAAGAGGATGAGCGGCTCCCTACCCCAACATCAGCAGTCCCTGCTCCCTCCCCAGGGAGGAGGCAGCTCCCAGGATGAGGCTGCTCCCTCTCCCTGCCAGCACAACCAGGAGAAGCCAAAGAAAATCTTCCCTTCCACTGCTCAGTCCCTTCCTCCCCTAAGGGAAAACAAACACACAAACCACAAAGCAAATAAAGCTGGTATCTTCCATCAAAGCCCTATTCAGAAGGGTTCCCTCAAGTTCAAGCAAACCAAGAACTCTGAGTTGAAAGTTATAATTAAAATCAAGTCTTGGAGGCTGTGGATGGCTGGAACTCGAGCACACACCCTCAGACCTCACACTCGCTTTGTCCCAAAGGAATCTTGGAATTACATCTCAGTCTTTTGGCAATCAAACATCAAGGGGGAAATGGCACAGAGACACTTTAGTCAATCCCTAGCCCCAGAAATACCAGAGACAGAGGATTTACCCCATTGGAGAGATAGACACATTTATAATTCCAACAACGAGCATTACTTAAAAAGATAATGCAAAAGTCTTCCTCTGGGGGTACTACACAAATCATAAACTGGCTTTCTCAAAGACATTCAAAATGCAACAATAAAACTTCAGTCAAAGAAAGATAAGCACTAAAGTTGGATTAACAATGTCCAGCACTTTAACATGTGATATGATCTAAAATTAACATGAGCAGCAGGAACAGCAAAAGAAATCCTGAATACACTGATGCAGTTTTTCCTTTAATTTTGGGAGGTCCAGAAACAGAAGAAGAGAGACTTTTCCTCTAAATCCCTGCCTCCCATTCTGAGATGTTAGAAAGAGGGTTAGTTCAATTTTGTGTATGATTTCCATGGAAGTTTTATTCCCTTCTTGTAGGATCCAAACCAGAAGCTCAGCACAATTCCAGTGTTTATTGGGATGCGAGACAGACTGTTCACAACCATCTTGCAAGGCTGACCATTGAGGTGGTTATTTAAGGACTGCTGCTTGCAGGAACACATTTCCACCCACCCCAGATGTAGAGAGAACCAAAGCAAGGCTGCACATGGGCAAATCTGTGACCTGGTCATGTATGTTTAATTTCAATAAACACACTGAACCTTCTGAGGTAAAAATTTACAAAATATTTCACAGAAAATGCAATTCAACTGTGCTGTCGGTGACTTCAGTGGGGTCTTCGAAGCCAGATTTAGCAGCTGGCCAGTGACCAGTCCTAGTGAGAGAGGGGAGGACAGCTCAGCTGGGTCCAAGGCTCATAAAGATACCTGGGCCACACATTCAGGATGTCAGGCAAGTGGCATGAACTGCCCTCTATGGCTGTCACCATCTCTTTGAAACGCATGAGTCTGAGTAGCTCTTTGGGACTGGACTAACCTGAAGTTAGGTTAGATTAATCTCATCTTAAGTGCTTCAATATAATTTAAAATCTTCAGGGTAAAAAACAAAACAAAACAAACAAAGAAAGAAAAAAGAAAAAAAAAAGGAAGGAAAAAACCCAACAAGCCACCAACTTTAGAAGAAAATGGAAGCTAAACATCTTTCCTAATGGACTTACAGTATTCTGACAGAGTTGTTTACTGCTGTTACAAGTAACACATCCCACCAAACAAAGCATTTATTTTAATTGGCTTCTTGAGTATATGATCAGTTTGTTTGTGCAGCTCTTTCACACATCCACATAAGACAAAAACTGGAATGCTTGAAAAACAGGTTTTTAAACTTTTTAAATTACTGTAAATCACCAAAAGTGGCAAAGTTTTTGTGAAATTACTTAAATGGCTTGTTTCCTCCTGATTACAGCATCCATAATAGTGCCTGGTAGCATTCTCTTTGCTCAAATCTTTGACTGCCACAAGTTCATATTAGTTCAAACTCAGTATCACTGTAAGATAAAGTCTATGCTGAATTTGGTTACCTAGTTAAAATAGGCCTTGTAGTGACTGTATTAAGTTTCAAAGGACTGAGCTGGTACCCATTCCCGTAGCCCAGCAGTAATTAAAACATTTTTCCTCTCACATAAAAACCTCTTAATAAAGAATAAATCCTATTCTTAAAATACAAATTAGCACACCTAGAGTTTGTGTTCTCAGAGACATGGCTAATCAATGTCTAATGTGGTGAAAATAACACATTACATGTATTTTCTACTAAGGTTATAAATACAGAACACAAAACTGTGAAGCTGTGATACAACAGGCAAAATTAGTAAGAATAAACAGTGCATTCAGAAATGTCAGCAGAAGTGAGAAATAAAAGTGAAATGAAGAAGAGATAGAAGAAAGATAATTAACTGCCTCTATGATCAGGCTCAGTTTATAGCCCCCACCTCTTGTTTACACCGACAGACCTGGGCTTGGGACACCACATCACACTCACACCATCCCCCAACTGGCACTGTCTCAAACGCCACTTGCCATCAAATGGTCATCAATATGCAAAGGTGTCTGGATGGATTTTTCATTATGAAATGACTTCTGGTGGCACAATATTATCTCAAATACTCCAAAGAGACACAAAAGGATTGTCATTCCTTAAAACAAAACCAACCAAACAAAAATAGTCCAACCAAACAAAAACAACAACAAAAAATACTTCACCAAAATTTCTCTTAAAGGATATAATAGCTTCCTTTGGTCTACAGAGGAAAATAAGCCCAAAACAACAACACAAGAATCAAAGCCACAAACCACATAATGGGGAAAGGGAAATGGTTGGGTCTGGGTTCTTTTTTTTTCCCTTTCCTATTTTTTTATCATGTAATATCCTAACTCCAATCAGAATACTTTCAGTAGAGAAATAAATAGTTTTCTGAAGTCCATTAAGATGAACAGGAAAAAGACGAGTGCCATAATGTGGCACCAAAGTGTGTAAAATTTGTATTTATTTTCTCTAAATGCATAGCATTATTAAATGCATACACATAGTAGAAAAATCTTATAATTAAAAAAATCTGTATCTGCCAGAAGTCCTTTGGACTTGCAAAGTCAATCAAATTTCAGAAGCATCATCCCCCAATTAATTCAGTGTAACCCTCTTTGAATAATGCTATGTTAAAAGATAAAGAGACATGACTGAGAATTTCTGATGCATCATTACATAATGAAAAATATAAATAGGTCATGAAAATTATGTAAATTAGGAACAAAATATGAAATGATTGGAAGGAATAAAACTAACTCAGTGGGGACTATTCAAATGGAGAAGGAGTAGACCATACTCAAAGAGAAACTGCTGTATTGGACGTCTGTTCATCTCTGGGAAAAAACCCATAATAATAACAACAACTCAAGTGCATCATACTCCATGCCCAGAAATCATAAGGGGATGCTGCATGAGCCATGGTTCTGGTGGGAGATGTCCATCAAGGGTGATGCTTCAAAATCACTTTTACTAAACATGAATGCAGAAAATACTATACACAGATGAAAAAGTATCAAGCTCTTGCCAGTTATTATATCCCAAGACCCCTCAAACCTTGTCGGAACCCAGGACATCCCTCTGGGTGCCCTGGATGGCTCGAGGCCCTGGTAGAGGCTCAGGGATCCTGGCAGGAAGCCAGAGACACTTGGGATTTCGATTCTAACCCATGGAGCAAATTACCAACCTTGTATGAAGAATTACAAGTCACAGAAGTTTAAGCAGAATGATAATGAATTAATCACAGGGTGAAAAGTGGAATTTGGGGGATTTTACTATGGGGGTCTAGGAGGCAAGATGGAGGGATTTGGGCGTTGTCCTGTCCTTCTTCCTTTTTCTTCCTAGCCTCCATCTTCTGGGTGATATTGGCACATTTGGATTGGTTTAGAATAGAAGTAGACAGTCTAACATAGGTGATAGGTATTGGAAAATAATGGTAAATAAAGTACACATAGTTCATAGTATAAAATGTGGACACCAGCCCGGGGGCAGGCAGAGTATGCCCTTGACAGACCTGTTAGACAGAGCTCTGCGGGTCCAAGAAAAAATGTTTTAGATAAGAGACAATAAACAACCGTGTGAACCAGAGCTGAAGAATTCTGACTCTTTCTTCGACCATTGGGCTGGGAAAAAGGACTCTCAGGGTCATTTTGACCGCAGGAAACCCGAGAAAACCTGAAGAAGAAGGTGTGTCCTGTTTAATGACTGGCAATGAGGAAGGTTACAGGGTCAAATTGTCTCTTTGTAGGACTAGGATGTGCCTCACTAATAAAAAGTTATTTCCATCATGCTAATAACTAGTTTAAATATAGTTATTAACCTCACAAAATCTACCAAAGTTAGAATTGTTTTGTTTAATGACTAGCCATTTCTCAACAGCTGATGGCACCCACTGTGTCTTGCATCATATTTCTTATTAAAAAAACAAGGAAAAATAGAACTTCAAAATTCAGCATCTTGGCCTTTTATGTTCATCTTCAATCAACTCCTTCAGTCCCCCATGCAGGTGCACAGCAGCAGACCCTGACGGTGGCAATGGGTAATTTCCTTTGTTTTTTCCCAAATCTGTCCTTGTCCTCTTCAGTACCAGACCCAGAGTCACAGTCCTACAAATGCCCTAATTAGAGAAATGCATTAAGCTAAAACAAACACAGTGGTGTGTGGCACTGGAGATGGATGCTCTGGAAACACATACTCGGAGCTCTCACTTCAGTCCCAGCAAGAATCCATAGTGTTGCCTACAGGTTGAACTGAGAGTGAACCTCCAGTTGCTTTTGTAGGCAACATGTGGCACTTTCAAGCAACAAACATTCCTCCACACAAACATAAGAAATAGGGATTTGCAGTTTCTACTCCTTCTGCCTCTCACAGAAATACTTTGAATAAGCCTCCTCAACTTCCCTCTGCTTCAATTTGGGAAGCTGAGAAATGGTGGATGCAAAGTGTTACAGAAATTTAATGTAGTCCCACTCTACCACCAGCTTCAGAACATTTCAGCATATATTGGCACTACCAATATTGTGGATGGGACGTGCCTTGGCTTGCCTGGCCCTTGCTGCTGAGCCAAATAGCGGCAACTGTGGTGTTTCACCCCAGAGACACTTTTGGCTAGCTGGATGATGCAGCTGGGCACGTGGAGACAAGCCCAGACATGCCGGGGCTCCAGTAGCAGTGGGATGGAGCTTCCTCCCCATGGAGGGTCCGCTCCTCAGGTTTCCCTCTGACGGAGAAGCTTTAAGGCAATGGTGGAGGAAAGGAGTCGGTTCTGATGGAGGATTTCAATCCAGAGCTTTTATTCTGGCCCACAGGCCTCTGAATCCAGCAACTGCTCCAACAGAACTCCTGACCGCGTGGTTTGCTCGCCCTTTTACCCGGGGGAGAGCGGGATGGAAGGGATAGGGAGCACACCAACCAGGTATGTGAGAGGAGGTCTCAAAGGACAAAGGACACCTGGATGGCCCAATGCCCCCCGGGGGGTAGAGGGCATCTTTTGAATCTGCCCAATCACTCGATGCCCTTCTGGAATTCCAGGATTGACAGACAATGCTCAGCAGGGGTCAGGGTGGGGAAAGGATTGACACACCTGGGAGGGAATCTTCAGGGCAGGGACCTGGGGTTCTGAGGTAAACCTTGAAATCACACCGCAGCAAGCATAAAGTGCTATCTTTTCCCTGATGATTTGTGTCCGAAAAGACAACAGTCCAGAAGCAGTGTTGAATAGATGCCTCTCCAGACACAAAAAATCCGAGTCAATTACATGCATAACTATGAGCAATTCTAACTTTAAATAGACTTAAAATGAGAAAATATAGTGCTGAATTTTCATCAAGTTAAAAAATTCCCACATTTCAAATTAATTTTCTTTTTGGTTTTTTCCTCCACTGCTCCAGATCAGTCTTTATATTCCTGCTGTGTTACTGTACAAGCTGGCTTGTACTGGGCAATCAATTCAGTTATAAATAAGAAACCCCGCCTGGTTCCATAAATTGGCCCCTGGGTTGATAGACAGGAACCTCAACCAATCACATTCCATCCTAAGCTGCAGACATCTTACTAGTCGGAGAGCAGGGCAGTATTAAGAGCAGACCAATGAACGTTTCAGACTGAGACATTTAAAACTCCCTATATAAGACTGGGTTCATACAATAAAATGCTCTCTATTGCCACATGGACATTGGGGTGTGTGTTGTCTCTGTTTCCAACCATGAACTCCACGAAACATGTGGCCCCCCACATAATATGTGGTCACCCCAGTGACTTGATATGACTCAGCCAGATCCTGTGGGCATGATGGGAGAAGGCCAGCATGTGAGCAGAGCCACCAGGGGAAAAAAAAAAAAGCTGAAGAAATAATCAAAAGGCATGCGTGGAGAGCCCCCAAACCAGCAAAAAGCTGGAAATAACCAGAGGTGTGCATGAAGAGCCACCCCAATTATACAGCAAGCAGAACTGTTTTGTGGTGGAAAGCCACTAAAAAAATCTGGATTTTTTTTTTTTTGTACAAACCCCTTTCAAATAGAAGAAAAACTCCACTGGAAAACATGGGAGCATCTGTGTCCATGGAAGAACATCCAGCAATGCAGGTATGGACTAGCTTTCTACGGGAATGGCACATAGATTTTGAAGACAAGACTTCATTAGAATTAATAATATGGACTACAAAATGGGGATGGGAACCTACCAAGAGGAATGCATTAAATATGCATACATGGACACAGACTGATAAATATATAATGGATGCAGCTTGCAAAGGTGACAAAAGTGCAGTTAAAATCCTAAGACCTTGGAAACTTATATTGAATTTAATAATGCAGATAAAAACCAAGATGCCTAGCAAGGACTGGATGCCAGGAGAAGCAGCCGCACAGCACTGTGCGGCGCTGAACAGGTGCCACGTGCAAGACTGCGCAACAGCCCAGACGCATGGCGGGGCCAGGATGATGACCTGAATCCCGGCGAGCAGTGAGGGCCCATGCAATACTGATACCTCGGTGGCACAGGCAGTGCCCTGGCTGGCGATGCAGCCCCAGAAAGTTGACAGGGTCCACCAGGCAGGGAGAGCCTGCACGCTACCCGTGCCACAGTGGCTGCTGGTGGGTGCTCAGATGGGCAGCATGCTAGATTGCACAACTCAGCCACGTGACCAGTGCGTGGTGGAGCAGAGGCAAACACAGCTGCAGAACCCGCTGTGGACTGCTGTGCCAGGCTGAGTTGCCCTCCAGCCATCCTGGGCTATCATTCCCGGTCAAGCCACGCCACCACGGCGGCCAAGCACTCTGGGATCATCCTGCAGTGTCACGCAGTCCCTGGGGCTGCCCCCGCAGCGCCTGCACCAGGCTGCTGTTCTGGATCAGACCATATTGTCTGTCTGGGTGGGCACACCATGCTGCCCCGCTCCATGTGGCCAGACCACACAGCGGCCGCTCCAGTGCCCCCCTGCACCACCAAGCTGGGCAAGAATCCCGTGGCCATGGCACCATGCCATGCAGCTTCTGGGACCACCCCCCCACCATTTGTGCCGTTGCATCCCACACCGCTCATTATGATGGAAACACCAAGACTGTTCTTTTCTGAGACTGAGTGGGCCTGTTCCAAAGCTATGCCTCTGTGGAGCTTGGCCACACCTCTGTTGGGGGGTGTGCCTGCACCCCCAATCCCACTTCTGCCAGGGGTGGGGCCTCAACCCCAGCCCAACCTCCATGAAGCATGGCCGTGCCTCTAGTTGTTATGGCCCTGCCCCAGTTCCAGCCTCTGGTGGGTGTGGCCCTGCCCCGGCCCTGCCTCCATGGGCAGGTCTGGGAAATACATCACCAGGAGTACCTGCAGATGTCATACCTGGAAGCGGGACCACTATCCCTACCCCACCACTCCTGCCAAAGTTACAGTATTCCCTGGAATATATGCCAGCAAGGGACTCAAGTGATACCAGCAGAGAAAGCCAGAGCCCTCGTCCCCTGCAGAACACCAGCAACAGTCGCTTTGTTGCTGACAGCCCTGCCCAATCCTGTGAGTGTCTAGTAAAAGGTAAAGCCTGCCACTATCACAAGTGGAGGCTATGAGGGGGCAGAACTCATTGATGTACCCATGTCGGGGAGCTGGATGCCTGAGGATGGGACACTGGGAGCTTATCCAGTAATAAGAGGCATTGGAACTAATCCTGATGAATATACTCCTATTCAATGGCCACTTGTATCTGAACTGCGTCAGGTTGTGGCCAAGCATGGTTTGGGTTCTACATTGCTAATATGCTATGGTTCTTAACCACTGAGGAGGTAACTCTCTTTGATGTGAAGCAATTGGCAAAACTGATGTTTACAACTGTCCAATATGTGGTTTTTGAATGTGCATGGAAAAGCAGCGCTGGAAAGAGGAATTAAAAAATCTAAAGGTTCTGCAAGAGGACCCAGGTTAAGGGGCAGGGGTCCCTCAACTTCTGGATCTACCACCAGTGAGAGATACAAGATTCCATGCCAGGCTGCATCCATTAATACTGGCACAGATGAAGGAATTGGGACTGCAGGCACTGCTTAAAGTAACTAGCATGGCAAACCCTACCCAAACATATTCCAAAATCAGAAAAGGGGTCAAACAACCATATCTACAGTTTATAGAGAGATTACAAGATGCAATGGAAAAATAAATTGCTAATGTTGAAGTCAGAAATTATTTAATTTTGCAATTGGCGAAGGACAATGCCAATGAGGACTGCCAAACGGTCATAGAACTGCTACTTGATGAAAATCCATCACTAAATGACTTGATAAATGCCTCTGCTAAGGTTGGATCTAATTCTTATAACATGACCACGTTAGCAGAGTCCATAGCAGCTGCTATAAAGCTACATTGCTACCAAATATGGACAACAAGACCACATGAAGGTAAACTGTCCCCAAAAGTCCTTTCCACAGGGGGTGTTTCAAGGACAGAAGGGAGCAAATGCAAGCTGCAACTGATGTGGAAGGACTGGACAAGCAACCAAGGTATACAGGTCCAAATTTCATGCTAATGGCCAATCTCTCAAGAACCAGGGAAACAGGAAGCCGAATGCAAAAGGGAATCGCATGACCACACAAGTCATTTCCCACCATCCGGTAAAAGCCTATGTGATCAGCTCACAGGAAGGACTCGAGGAGCAGCTGGAATGTGTCCACCTCCATCACGGTAACAATAAGCACCGCAAATGTACATAAGGTCACTCTTGAGGCTCAGGGTCCTATCGGGAAAGGATTGAGTGCACTGTCAATTGGAACATCTAGTGCCACAATGCAAGGTATCAATGTGTACCCTGATGTTGTTGACATAGATTTTACCAGTCAAAAACATGCAATGGTTTCCACCCCTACTCCACCTGTGACTATCCCTGAATAAACCAGAATTGTTCAACTTACCCTTTTATGTCTTGTGTCCCCAAAACAGATTCTAGGAAGCGAGGAGACCAAGACTTCAGATTAACAGCCCCAGGTGAACTGGACTCAGCTCATGGGTGATCAAAGATCTAATATGGTTTGTACTGTCATGATGCCTAAGGCAAAGCCTTCACAGATAAAGGTCAGTGGGATGATTGACACAGGGGCAGAAGTAACTATCATCTCTGCCAACATTTGGCCTTCATTGTGGCCTACTACACCTGCAGGATCTGCCATCACTGGCCTGGAAGGGACCACACAGAGCTGCTTGAGCAGCAATCCTGTGTTGCTCAAAAATCCTGAGGGCCAAAAAGCTACAGTCTGGCCATACATCACTGCTGCACCACTGAACCTGTGGGGAGGGATGTTTTGTCTGCATGGGGAGTCCAGGTGGGGATGGATTTTTAACAGGGGCCACAGTTTTACAGGGCTTAAGGTATCCCACACCAGCTCTGAAAGGGCTTACAACTCAGCCTGTGTGTCCCTTGAGAAAGAGAAGCTAGACACCCTAAAATAATTAGTACAAGATCAGCTTGCTCAAGGACACATAGAGCCATCTATGAGCTCTTGGAACACCCCTGTATTTGTTGTAAAAAGAAATCTGGAAAATGGAGGTTGCTCCATGACCTAAGAAAAATCATTTCTGTGATGGAGGGCATCGGGGCTTTGCAAGCTGGTATGCCTTCTTCTACAATAATACCTGCCTCCTGGCACATCCTGATTGTGGACCTGAAGGATTGTTTTTTCACTATTCCGCTGCACCTAGATAGTACCCCAAAAGTTTGCTTTTACAGTGCTTTCTATTAATAACGCTGCACCAGTGCAACGTTATCAATGGTGAGTTCTTCTACAAGGCATGAGAAACAGTCCCACATCTGTCAATGGTACATTGCACAAGCATTCTCATCAGTGAGAGAACAATTTCCAGGGGCATACTCTTATTACTACATGGATGGCATTTTGATTGCAACCCAAACAAAAAAAGGAACACTCAGATTCAGCCAAACCTGTTGCAAGCATTAAAAACATTTGGGCTGCAGGTAGCACCAGAGAAGGTGCAGCAGCAAGCACCCTGGAAATATTTGGGACTCAAAATAATGAACCAAATTTTACAGTCAAAAGCAATTTAATTTTCAACCAGAATTCAGACTCTAAATGGTGCACAAAAACTTTTGGATACTGTCAACTGGGTCAGATTGTATCTAAGATTAACCAGTTCGCAATTAGCACCCTTATTTGTCCTCCTAAAAGGTGATCCTGAATTAACTTGCCCCAGAAAATTAACCCCAGAGGCAAAAGCTGTTTTCAAAACAGTAGAGCAAGCTATCACAAACCAGATATGCCCAGAGGCGTGTATCACTGTGTTCATTCTCATTGTTAATTGTCATCGTACAGGTGTTACTGTACAGTGGAACACACACAGGTCTGACCCTTTGAACATTATAGAGTGGGTGTTTTTACCAGACAAAAAAGATGGCATCTACAGTCTTTGAGCTAATTGCACAGTTAATATCAAATGTCATCACAGGTGTTTGCAATTGAATGCTAGAAATCCTTCCAAAATTATTATTCCTGTGACACAAGAGCAGTTTGGATGGTGTTTTGCTAACTGTACGGCCTTGCAAAGTGTTTTGCAAAATTTTTCTGGACACATCACTTACAACATACCAAGTCATAGATTGCCAAAGTTAAGTGGCAAAACTACACTATCTCTGAAACCCCTAAATAGCTGAACAGCCTTAAAAGGTGCTACAGTGTTTACTAATGGTTCTGGAAAAACAGGAATGGCCATTGTGACATGGAAAGAGGAAGGTGAGTGGAAAACATTGGAGGGATATGAGAGAGGATCACCTCAAACAGTAGAACTACAGGCTGTAGTTATGGCTTTCCAACCTTTTCCTCACACTCCTCTAAATGTTGTAACTCATTCTGCATATGTGGCTGACATCACACAAAGATTAGAGCATTACTAAAGGAAATTGATAATTCACAACTATTTAAATTACTAAAAACTCTATGCCTTACTGTCCAAGCCAGAATGTGTCCTTATTATATCCTACACATCAGGAGTCACACAAATTTACCAGGTTTTATCACAGAGGGCAACACCAGAGCAGGTATGCTAGCTAGCCCTGCTTGGACAGCACCACAACAAGATATGCTAGCACAAGCAAAGGCATTACATTATTTTTTTCACCAAGGTGTCTGAGCCTTACAGTGGCAATTTCAGCTGTCAAACACAGAGACTTGTAATACTGTCAGCACCTCTGCTGACTGCCAAGGCCTCACTGCACCACTACAGATGGGGGTGAACCCCCGTGGGTTGCATGCTTTGCAAATCTGGCAAGCTGATGTCACACACATCCCTGAATTGGGCCATTATAATACGCACATCTCAATTGACACCTTTTAATCAGCAATATGAGCTACAGTACACACAGGAGAAAAAGGTCGGGATGCCATCACACGCTGGCAATCAGCTTTTGCAGCTTTGGGCATCCCTCACACCATCAAAACAGACAATGGCCTTTCATACATTTCACAGAAAACTAGACAACTTCTACAGCTGTGGGGTGTGTCACGCCAAACTGGTATTCCCCATTTAGCAACTGGACAAGCGATAGTGGAAAGAGCACATAGTACTTTAAAAGGTATACTTAATAAACAAAAAGGAGATATGTGTGGTGAGACCCCAAGAGCAGAACACACTAAAGAATTTAACAGTATTAGAAAAGTCCCAGAACCCTATTATTTTAAATCTTTTCCTATCACTACAATCATCCCGTGATGTTCAGCTGCCCAAACCCAAGGTAATAGTGAGAGACCTCCTCACCAATCCATGGTGGGGGGGGGGGGGGCCGTTGGNNNNGAGATATGCATGCATTTCAATAGACAATGGGACACGTGGGGTACCTGCCAGATGTGTCCAGTCTGAACTGTGTCCTGCTCAGGACCACAGAAAACATGCTCTTGATGACCCCTCAACAGACATCACAGAGCCATGTAACCAGAACAATTGATTACCTACCTCATGGTAATCCGGAACTCTTGAAGTGGCAGTTCATGTGAGGACTTCATTTGTTTACAAATTATTTTTTCCTGGTGACAAACTGTTCTTTCTGTTTACAGATTGTTTTTCTGCTAGTTGGGTTTTTCTCAAACAGTTCTAAGGGTCAAGTGGCTTAAGGGTTAAATAGTTTCTTATTTTTAGAGTTAAATTGTAACTTGTAACTATAAGTAGATCGCCTGTGGCATGCTAGCCTAAATGATTGGGATCTCGTCTAACAGCTCCTAGATGCGAGTGCTGCAGCTCAGGTGGTACATGGAACACATCACTAGCTGGAGAATCTAGCTTTGTCAAATTAAGTTAAAGCCTTCATTCAAATTAAACCAATGCTGTCTTCTATCACCCTGTTTGCAAAGGGACCTTGCAGATAGGTGACAGAGACCAGGTTGCAATTTTTAATAAAGGAAGGGGGAGATGATACTGTACAAGCTGGCTTGTACTGGGCAATCAATTCATTTATAAATAAGAAACCCTGCCTGGTTCCATAAATTGGCCCCTGGGTTGACAGAGAGGGACCTCAACAAATCACATTCCATCCTAAGCTGCAGACATCTCACTGGTCAAGGGGCTGGGCAGTGTTAGGAGCAGACCAATGAGCATTTTAGACTGGGACTTTTAAAACCCTCTATATAAGGCTGGTAAAACACTCTGTTGCCGCATGGACATTGGGGTGTGTGTCGTCCCTGTCTCTGACCACCAACTCCACGAAACATGTGGCTCCCCACGTAATACTACTGTACCCTCTCCTGTGATGGGAAACCACAGCATAATTACCCCTTTTATCAAACCACAGCCTTTATCTTAGATAAGATTTCTGCCTTCAACAACTCCAACAGGAAGGTTATTTCCAAACCAAATCACATCAACTATTACAAATATCTTTCTTCTTTCAAATTTGTCTATAAACAGTAACATGGATAAATATGTTTTTCTTTGCACCATCATTGTCCTTCTGTTTGGACACTGCATTTCTTAACTCTTCTGAGAGGGTTTTACTGCAGGGTGCTCAGGACCAGCCCATCTCAATCTCAAGATACCAGCACTTCTCTGCAACCATTTATGTTCATTATCCACTCAAGTTCCATTTCCTTGCACAAATTCCCAACATTAATAACATGGATATTGACAGAAAATCACTTTTCCCTCACCAGAAATTGGAAGCAAAGCATTGTACATGAACATAAAATGAGTATAGATTATGAAGGAAAAGTCTTCAACAGTAATAAATGCACAATGATTCATCAATCAGTTTTTTGAACAGATGAGAATTAATTAATTTTAACTGCAAGAAACAAGGAAAAGTGTTAACTGAAAATACTACAATATTGTCCACCTGTTTATTTTTATGGTCTATTTTTCTATTATCCAAAGTGAAATGGATGGACTTCTCTTACAGCTTCCAATTTATACATGTTAATGTTATAAGTATATACAGATTACTGAAAATCTTCAGGTTTTACTTGTTTGGCCATGTGGATTCCCAGACTGTGATGTCTGGGAATGTGATATCCTAGACTGTGAAGTCTGTGATGTCTGTTGTTGTTGTTTTTGCAATATTCAAGTCTACTGTATGTGCAAACCGTATAAAGAAAAATTAGTCCAATTTCCAAGTGTGTGGAAACACATTTCTAGAACTTTAAGTCAGATTGCATTTGATAGGGTGTCTCAGGCTTAAAGTTGTTTTTATTTTGCAAGACTTATTTAAAAGCACAAACCTTTCATGATGTTTTACTAAATTCAATTTCACCTGTCTTTTCTATAACATTCTAAAACCCACATTTGACTTTATCTATGTCATGCAAAACTAAGATGCTGCTGTGAACATTTTCAATAGGAGTTTGTAGAAAGACCAAACCACAAACAGCTTCTGCTAATGAAGAAGCTATTTCACAACAGAAGCCTCGTGGAACAGGAGACTGAAGACAGAGAAGCACTTTGCCCAGAGCTGGAAGCCACTTGTAGTGATAAAATAAACATTATTTAGCTGTTTAACCAACCTGTATTTACATAGGTTCTGAAAATGCCCAGGTGCATTGCCCTTTTCCAAGGCTCTATCATTATTAGCTTGTTACAACCCCGTGGTTTCAAAACCCTAACTTTTTGTTCCTGTCATATTCACTATTTTATAATCTTCAAAAGAAATAGGAAAGGAACTCTTTACTAACCTGTAAAATATTATTTACTCAATAGGTGGATGGTTTCTTTCAAGCAGTCACTCCCAAGCTCCCATAGCTGCAAATAGAAATGATAAAGTACCAGAAACCTTCACACAACTCTTTGAGAAACGCTGCATTTCTGTGAACAATAACTATCACCAATATTACTTTTCTTATTCCATAAAAACTTTTATTGCCTTTTTCCTTCCCTAAGAAGATGGGCAAGCACATGTGCCAGTGGCTGCACTGTGACCTTCACACCAGACTGTGTGAAGTCTATACACTCAATTTCTGACTTAACTAACAAATAAAGCCAACAAGTAACATGGGAAGGGAGGAAGAAAAAAAGTTGAAAGATTGAAATTCCAATCTTAAAGGGAATGTGCTTGCACATTAGAGGAAATATTTCAATGGAGATTTTCCCATCCATACAAATATCTACTTGGTACTTACAGGCAAAAGAAAAAAAACAACCAACCAACCAACCAAAAAAAACCACACACAAACAAACAAGCAAAAAAAAGGGGCAGGGGGAGAGGGAAGGCAATGACATTATCTGGACAGCATGTTCCTGTGGGGATTTGTCTAGAGCACAGGGTTGCAGACAGACTATCAATAAAAAGCACAATGAGTGGTTCCTGTTTTACACCCCATCCCCTCCACGCTGCGTTCCCATGCAGGTCCCTCCAGAAGAGCTCAACAACTTCATTCCTAACTGCAAAACACGAATACCCACAGAGGGAAGGCTCTATCAGAGTAGAATTGCTGTATTAGTAGTAAATTAAAAGTTAAACACTTGTCAGATTAGAGCATTTAGATGAGGAACATGAAGCTGTTTTATTGAACTAATTTCTTCATTGAGTGCAGATTCCTGTGCATTTGGAATCATGCTCTTACAGTTTTATCTTTGAGAAGTAAAAAAGATTATTTCAATGGGCTAAGGCAGGTTTACTTTCCTGGAGCTCTTTGGAATGGATATCTTGCATGATTGAGCAGAGCTTTGTTCAATTCTCAAAGCAATTTACTGGGATTGAGAACAAAATTTTTGGTAGAGCAAGTTGTTCAGTCCTGGATGATTACTTGTTATTTCAAAACAATTACAATAAAGGGAAAATGGGTTATGTTCCTGTAAAAATATGACTCTTTTCAAGTAGCAGCAAAGAAACACATGGATACACAATTATAGCTCTCTAAAGAAAAAAAGTCAGTCCATATTTTGCCAAAAAGTGCCAAATTAAAACTCATTGCTTCTTCATTTTTAATAATTTCAAAAGAGCTATATAAAGTGGGATGCATCCCCCCAGTAATCAGTAATGTGCTTTTTTCCATTCTGTGTTACTGGTTCCAGTTCCATGCAGGTTGGAAGTAGATGGTGCAACCACAACACAAGCACAGCAAGAATATTGCTTGGGACTGAACCTCAGATTATTGGATCAAAGAAAATGGAAAGCCATTGCTTTGCTCTGCACTTACTCCACTGACAAAATACTTCTGCCAGCTCTGGAAATAGGAACTTTTAAAAGCTTTGGGCTGTGTTCCTCATACAACTGCATACTATTTACTCTCTGGAACTGCAAGTGGGGGAAGGAAAGCAGCCTCAGTTTTCAGAGGTTTCTGCAACTGTAAATGAAGCCTGTTTGAAAAATTGAGACCTCACTAGCTTCTGTTTGAGGAGGGAAAGCAGGAGATAAATAAATTTCAAGTCTGTGATAAGGTTATTGAATAAAATTAAATACAATAAAAATAATTTAGCAGCCAGAGAAAAATGTAAAGAGAAACACAGAGGTTTGAACTCTCAGGCTCTTCATTCAGGTAGTCAAATAGTCAGCAGAGTTTTAACATTTACATAAATATCTTGCTTTCAAACATTTACTAAATCAACAGCGCATCACTTAGACATGATCAAGCCACATCATCAACATCTAAATCCAGTTCTGCATCACAGTTCATACAACTCCTGAAGCCCACAGAGCCCCACATTTCCCTGAAACTTGGGACAACATAAGGAAAATGAAACTTGAAAAGGCAGCCTGTGATTACTGTGAATTTATAAGGATCAAGGAGAACCAGAGATGTACCAATATACAGGTCTATCATTGTATCCCAACAATTTATTCTAAGATTCCCAGGTATTTGCTAACAGCAGATCTCTTCAGTGGAAGGCATTTGTACCTAGCAGCAGGATAGCAAACAAGCTTGGGGAGGGATACAAAGCTTTTTCCCCCTTTCACAAAGCTCTTTGCAAAACAAAGCTTCAAACATCCCCACCTGTGGCTTCACCTGAAAGTGCCTCATGCCAAACCACTGGCAGGATGTCGGCTGCTATCAAGGCTTCATAAAAATAGTGATTGCTTGCAAAAAATCACTTTTCCAAAAGACAGAGGGCCACATTCCTTAATCTTCACAGTGCACAGACATAACTGACAACAAAGTACATGAGAAAGTACAACAAAGAACCGAAAAAGAAGACAGAAAAGGAGTGAAATCTAGGGATAAATGGATATTTTAACATCTCTTAAAATAAACAAAAATATTAAAAAAATTGATATTTTAACATCTGTTAAAATTTCCCCTCTCATTTACATCTCTGGGCAAAGACAGCCAGCACTGTGTCACAGTAGAGACAGACAAGACACTTTTTTTCATGCAGCAATAGCCCATCTTTATTTTTCACAGCTCATATTTATACAGTTTTCTAAAAGCATGATGTTTAATTCTAATTGGTTAGTAACTTGTTGCTTCTCATTTCATTGGTTAGTAGTTGCTAGCGTATGTGCTCGCCAAAAAATTTCTTCCCTAAAGATGTTTAAGTTCCTTTTTATGGGTAAAAGGATGGTTCTCACAGTTAGCCATACTTAGCTGAAGTAGCAGGCCTGAGCCATGATTTTACAAGGGTAACAAGGCTCTTCTTTTATGCAACAATTGCATATGCAACACCCATATGCAACAGTTCACCCTTTGTTTTTTATGCAATGGATTTGTGTATCCTGATGTTAAAACAGTTTGCAACTATAAGGCCATTATCTTATTAAGACTGTTACTGGTCATCTGCTAGATACAGGATAAGATAAATGGAATACAGATCACAATCAATACAAACTTATCAAATACAATCTTGTCACTGACAAAGAGACTCACAGTATAGAAGAACTAAAGGATAATGTCCAGGGTCTCCTAGGAAATGGAAATAAATGGCTACTTTTCTAAAGTTCATATGGCTGGAGCTCAGGAGCCATGCTATTTAGGTAGGAGGAAGTCCATTAGCTGGAAATGTTGACTTTGACATTACTGAATGTCTTTCTGGAAGCATGGAACAGGGAATAACTGAAGGTTAGTAGGAACGCAATACCATGATGGCAGACACAGTCATGTCCTGGCAGTCCTACTGCTCTTGCCTTGGCCACAAGAGATGGATGGTGATTAGGTAATTTCTCCTCTCACTGGGCCTCATCTCCTTGGAGGCAATCGATGTTTGTCCAGACGAGCAGCAGGTAACCACTTTAGACCTGTTGGTGATAAAACACATTAATACCTTCTCCCCAGGTTAGTAAATCAGCTAGGCCTTACCCTTGCACACTCAGCTGGGGATCCTTACATAGAAGCTTTTAGAAATTGGTTCTGCACATGTAAATCTTCAGAGCAGTATTGCTCTGCTGGGGATCAGATTTGATGATCTGCTTTCAAGATTTCTAGTGTAAATATTGCATTATTTAAACATTCTTGAGGACCCATATTCCCCCTTCTTTGTTTTTTCAACATGCGTGTCTTTT
>VYZP01006513.1:41111-71005 GCA_013400635.1 Hypocryptadius cinnamomeus
TTTCAACATGCGTGTCTTTTGTTATAAACATGAAGGCACCATTGAAGCAAAACAATACATGTGGTAAAACAATAAATTTACACTAAGCAGAAATAAGCAAGGTAATACACGTAATTAGTAGCACATGAGAGAGGATGGTGATTTAGAACAATACATCACCAATTCTCTAAATACTGTACCATCGCCCAGAGTCTTCAACATCTGGCAAGCCTTGTTTCACAGCGAGGACCTGGAGAACCATTCCTGAGAAAGGTTTCTAAGTTTATCTCTAAAGGGGATCCAGCTGTATAAGCTTAAATTGGCAAGTCAAAATGACCTGAGTACAGTTTTGGTGCAGAAAACACCTGGATCTGTTGGCATACTTCCTGACCAGGTAGGGCCAGGGCTTAGCCAGAGCCCAGGCTTTAATTGGAAAGGTCTGACTTACACATCCTACAAACAAGTCTCTACTAATAGCAGTTGGGAAAGTTCCTTAAAATTATACATATCTTGCAGGTAGCTACACAACAGTATGTGAAAGTTTGTAAAGCAGCTGGCTTTGTCATTTATCCCTAGTTAAATAGTCAATGGTACCATAAACAAAGTGCAAACAATGAAAGGAATGCATATGTATTACCTCAAATAATATCTTATGGATAATGCCTGTTATAAAAAGTCAGTGAATTCACATTATGAGATTAACGACACAATCAAAATCATTAATATATCAGCAGTAACTGTCCTAAGAAGTTGAGATCATATTTTTTCCACATATCTATGCATATATGATATTAAAGCAAAATAAAGGTAACAAGGAAAGCACTAAACAGCTTACAACTAATAACAGCCAAAATTTGGAATTGTTAGTCATTCTTCTGTGCTACCTGTGGAATATAAAACAGCAAAGGTTGTTATAAATAATTATGTTAATTAACCAATGCAAAACATTTACACCTATAGAATCTTCAATGAAATCAAGAGTCTAACTCATTGTATCTTCACATATTTTACATAAGCTATTATCTTATATCTTTAAACAGGCGTTTACTAGTGCTTCATCATAGTTGTTTCAGTTGGTTCCATCTTATCTCTAAAACAAAATAACTATATCTTGTAATTTAAATGAGCAGATTTCAGCAGAATTTAGCTTCATGCAAACTTCACATCACTCATCTCTATAAAAAAAGAATCGCATTTTTTAATTTAAACAACCACATTTCAACAGAACCTAAAATTAACTTCACTGAAAATCAATGTCATTTATATATAACAGAAAGTACATCTAATATAACTTAAAGTTAACATTATGGAAACTGAAAAGAAATTGATCTTAATAGAACCTAACAGAAAATAACAGAACTTAAATTGAACAACACTTAACTTTGCTTAATCTTTCCAACGCCTAATCTTGACAGAAATCAACTTAATAGAACTTAGCCTTAAGAGAATTTAAATTTAACAGAACCTTAACACCAATTAAATGTAACAGAACTTCAAATTAACAGAATGTAAACCTAACATCACTCAAGCTTAATAGAACTTAACATCACTTAAATGTAACAGATCTAAGGCAGAGTTGAGACTGTTCCTTTAAAAGTTCCAGAAACAACTGTGTTTAACTCATTTTGACTCTATCATTACGAAAAAGTTACTGGAAGTCTGTCATACAACAGTTAAATATCAATGAACAACATGCAGGTAAACAACTGTTCCATGACTGAAATAGAAGCAACGTGGATTTACTGGAGAGATTATAAAGGTGTGATAAGTATGATTTTATGTAATTTAGTTTTGAGAATAGCTCATGGTAACTGGAAATATAATTGAAAATACTTACTTGTAGTGAGGATTTTTCTGGTGTAAGTATAACTTTGTCAGGATTTTTCAAAGTGCAGCTTTACTCAGAAAAATGACAACAGCGTAGATTTTGGCAGACTGCCCTTCAAACTTGCACCTTTTTGAAATTGTTTGTACAATAGATTTGAACTTGGCCTAATAAAGGTAATGGGATATAAATATTGTAGGCTAAAACAGCAAGAACTTACTTATATAGTACTGCTATGAGTTTTGGACAAGTAACTCAGGTCAATGGGTGTGTAAGACTGACACTTGTATATAAACAGCTGCAAAGTCAGGGTTTCAGATTATTCTTATGGAGTGAGCTACTGCTCACAGCAGTTGCGGTCCATCAATATACTTAAACTGTTTTGACAAATAGTCCAATTTCAATTCATATGTGGCAAGGAAGAAAAAACACTCTTGAATCACTAAATAGGTATATGTAACCAAAATGCTGTCGCAAGTGTCTTTACAGCAAAAGATTCACAACAAATTACTTTATTAAATAAAGATGTGGGGTAAAAAGCAAGCAAACTGGTAAAGCTGGCATAATTTTGTCTGCCTTTGCAGTGGAGTTTCATGTACTAATTATAGCTAAGTCTCAAATAGCTACTGCAGATAAAATTGAAGGTTTGCCTTCGATGTGAGCAAATGAATGCCTAATATATGACTTAGCTAATTGCTCCCAATGCATCATGCAGTGTGCTGAATCTGGGTTTAAAAATTAATTGCTGTTCCGTTAACACTCACCTTAAATATTTGCAAGGAGGGTCCCCCAAATCTTTTAAGGTGGCATCCAATCTTACGAATATAAACTTTCTTGTCTACAAACTGAAATATTATCCAGTTGCAAATATTTTAGGTATATAAATTTCTAATTGTTGTGGTAATAGCTAACACCATTATAACTTAGCAAAGAATCAGTGTTAATTTGGTGCAATCAGACCTTAAATCAAAATTCTTGAAAAGGGAGTATACATCCTACATGGCATGTTCTACCAATCATGCAATATACCAGCATTTTTGTTAAAGAATTTAGATTTTGTCATGTTACCAAAATGTAGGAAGAAACTACATTTACACAGACAGCTTTGAATCTCTCCAGTAAACAATCCTGTTAAAAATCACAGCTCACTGAAAATACAAGGTTAATTTTAACAAATGTATTTCAAAGCATCTTCTAGGCATTCTGATAGCGATGTGCCATACCTTCACCATTTCATGCAGGCTATGATCCTGCCATGCAACGGAACTGGCCAGTGGCTCCTGGCAGGCATCAGGTGGGGAAGCCACATGGCACAGAGGCCCAAGAAGGGGCAGGGGAGCTCTGATGAGTTGATGTCAATCTGCTGGTACAGCCGGGGGTCATGATGGTTCGTTAACTGATCTCAGAGTGCAAAAACAACACAGAGAGGATTTCAGTATTAATCAAAACAAATGCACCTTTATTGAGTGCCCACAGCAAATGCGATAGAAGGATTTAGAAAGGAGATAAAGGATAGAGAGAGAGAGAGAGAGAGAGAAAGAGAGGAGGGGTATCGCTACCAACAGAGAGACAAAATCCTTGTGGTCCAATAGATCTGTCTTGTCAGGTCGGCTCCCCAACCAAAGTCTTGGTTTGAAATATTGGTTTCCTCGTGCCAGATCTCATAAGCTCTTGGAGATCTATTTCACACCCAAGATAGCTCAGCTACCTCAGAAGGCATAAAATCAGCAGGATGGCTTCTGTGGTAGTGTTGGAAACAAAAAAGTTTTAATAAAAGGCAAAATAATAAAACTTTTTACAGAGAAAAACTGAGCCAGGTGCAAGAGATCCTTGCCCCTGGTAAAACACCTCACAAAAGCAATTAGTTTCTTTGTTCTCTTTTTTTCCTACTAAATTGCTCAGGTGGGACTTTTTGGCTCCTGTCCACTTAGCCATCCTTAAGTTTGAGGTGAAGTCTCCCAGGTCCTATGAGATGTCTTTTCACCTAATTGAGGAGAGAAACTTCTGGGTTCCTGTTTTTCACCCAGTGAACACCAATGACCTAATCAGCTGTACCAGCATCTTGTTTTCTGTCAATTGTGTCTGGCAAAGAAAATCCCCTGTTGTTGTTGCAGGGTCTGACCTCTGCTCTCTGCTCGCAGTCTGAAGGTCGTAAAAGTCTGCCTTGCCAAGTCGCAGTCATCCTCCTTACTGTAATCTTATCTCTTGTGATTCATAGGCAGAGGAGGATAGAACAGGTTTGTCAAAACAGGGTGTTAAGCAGAGGGTCTCTCATGAGCCAGGTGGTGGTGGTGGCGACGGCAGCAGCAGCTGCCGTTTCTCCATCGGCTTTTGATTGCAGCAATAAGTCCCGAACCAAGTGCCACATTGTTAGCGATCTTGTGGCTATTTTGTCTCCCTTTGTAGCTGCCTCCCATAAGCTTGCCACACTTCCTCCCACGTTTTGACAAAAAAAGCAGTCGCTACATCTACTCTCACCCCATTTCTTTTGCACCACAGTAATAAGTTTGTAATGACTGTTTATAGCATTTTATCCATTGTTTGACCAACATAAGTGTCCATATATTCACTGTAGCTTTTTCTTTGGTCGAGGCTTGAACTCCCATTATCCCCAGCAGCTCACCTGGAGGTCTGGACCATTTGCACCTCTTCTCTTGGCTACGTTATCTCTCACAAGTCTCTGGCTGTCTTATCTCTTGCGACTCTCTCGGCCGCATATCTGCTGCTGAGCCCTGTCTCCACTGCTGTCCTCGCAGCCAGCTATTGTTGCATCACATCAGGGTCCCCAGATGTCACAGTAGAGACTGACAAGATTTCATGCAGCAATAGCTCACCTTTATTTTTCACAGCTCATATTTCTGTAGTTTTCTAAAAGCATAATGTTTAATTCTAATTGGTTAGTAACTTGTTGCTCCCCAGTTCATTGGTTAGTAGTTGCTAGAGTATGCTCACCAAAAACTTTCTTCCCTAAAGATGTTTACATTGCTTTCTCATGGGTACAAGGATGATTCTCACAGTTATTAATTCCTTTCTCACAGTTACTTGTCAGGTGAGCTGTTAGCCTTACTTAGCTCAAGTAGCAGGCCTGAGCCATGATTTTACAAGGGTAACAAGGCTCTTATTTTATTAGGCTTTACCTATATGCAACAGCATTGCAGCTAATTAGTGCTAAATCTGGTAGGCAATTTTTGGATGATGAGCATACCTGTCTATAAAGAACAAAATGAGACCAACAGCTTAGTTTTCAGACTAGAACAAGCAGCCATCAGGTGATTATTTTCTGTTCATGAACTAGAAACTGTCTCAGAGAACTAAAAATATTTGGAGCCCACCATACCTTGTCTTACCTCCTAAGCCACTTTTGAATTACCTGCCCTACCTTGGTGTGTCCAGCCCAGCAATGAACTCACACTTTGAAAATCAGAAAAATTGCAGATCAGTGCTTTTAGCAACATTCCAGCTTTACAGTGGTTTTTGTGCTCTCTCTCTCCAGGAGACAGATCTTTTATATAAATTAATTAGGTACAGTAGAAGTGCTGCTGGTTGAATATTAAAGCATCTGCTTTTGCTGCCCATTTGTACCGAGGAGCATGTTGAAATGCCAGATTGCTGCAGATTTTATGCCAGCCATGTACAAAAACAATTACTTGCAAATGATGTTGACATCATCTGCCCTCCTGTACTGGAACCATTCATCAGATGTCTTACCTCTGCCATGTATCACTTGATTCTCTCTGAATTGTTCTGCTGGGTCACAAAACCTGTTTATTTTAAGTTTTTAGAAGATTGTTACAGTTTTTTTAACCCTCTTTCATACTTTTCAAATTACTCTAGCATCTAACTTACAGCTAAACAGCAGAATAGATTAATTTACCAACTGAGAATGAAAAACAAAGTTAAGGAAAATGGATTTACTTTTACAAAAATATAACCTTGCAAACCTTTTTAGGGCAGACAACATATTTTCACTTTGTGCTTGCCTACAGCAAAGGAGTTCTGGTCTGGGGCTGGATTTGCAGATGTCCCCTTAAATACACAGTAAAATTATACAGGGGAAAGGAATTCAAGGGAGAAGCTAAAAATGGATTTTTGTCTCTGTGCGTACAAACAAGATAAGCCCCAGGAAAAACAGAAGAGGACGAAATCCAGCCATGGAACCAGTCCCTGAACAGGCTCCTTTCCCCAGCTTCCCCAGCTGAGCTCTCCCACCCCTTCCTAGAATTATCCATGACTCCTGCCCTCCCATATGTGTCACCATGAAAATTCAAACTTTTCTTGAACACTGGAGAAATCTGGAGACAGCCCTTGTTCATATATGCGTGCCTTGGACTACTTTTAGGGTTTTTTTTAAATTCTAAGTTTTGTGCCATCACCAAAACTGGCACCAAGGGACATCACAGTGGTGTGTTTAGGGGAACAGATTGTTCAATCTCTCCCCCTTTCCCAGCAGCAGCACATGAGGTTATTAAAGATTTACTATTTCTAGTTCCAGTTCCAGGTTACAATTAACATCCTGCACCACAGGAGCTTTTCAAAAGCTGTAAATTTTACCCAGAGTGTAGAAACCTACTCCTTGCTTTATCCCACTTGGCTTAGTTATATTAAAAAGGAAAAAGTGAGGTTGGAAAGTAATGATGTGGCAGGCGGGGGGGGGGGGGGGGGGGAGCGTGGAAAAAAATTTATCATGCTGAAAAGGATTTAGCCCTGCAAATGAGTTCTTTGCAGTAGTTGTCAGAATCAAGAATGGCAGAGGCAGCACTCCTGGGTGGGGCTGCAGGACCAGAGAACCTCAACAGCCCAATCCCACAGGAGTTGCAGATAATAACAAAATGCTGTCACAAGGTCTAATAACTACTTCCCTTCCCTCTATTAAAAAAAAATCATGTTTTTATTCAGTTGGGTAAAGATTTACCACAATGAGAATCCTTCTGTCTGAGCAGAGAAGGGGAAAAGGGGAAAAAATGCCTCAAATCAGAGCTGCGTGTTTTTACATAATATTAGACAAGGAGAACATATGAAGTATTTAAATTTTGATTTGAACCTGAAAGAACATCTCGTTCTCTGGTGTAGCAGAGTGCAGCACAGAGAGCACTTACCCATACCAACTACTCTGCATATGGTTCTTCTGAGCAAGAGCACTAGAAGGCTCTTTTTATTAAAATCTTGACTTTTTTTTTTCAGCTGCAATTTTCCCAGCTATTTGCACCTGAAATCAACAATGCTCCTTTGCAAACCTAAGACAAGCTTTCTTCTGACAAAGCAGGAGGTGTTTTTTCATGCTTATAAACTATCTACTGCTCTTTTAGCTTTAGAGAAATACATCAGTAAAAATATTGCCAGAAAGAACTGCACCCAGGTGCAATTCTAAACATCACAGCTCAAAGCATATTGCGGATGCACCAGGGCTAAAACCAAGCTACAGGACCTCCAGGATAAAAGGCTGCATGCAGAGTCACCAAATTCAACACTTGTAGCAGAAACTATCCAGGAAACTGAGTGACATATAAGTAGGCATATACATCTGAGTTCTTTCTATTACATATGTGCAAGCATATGGTCTGGCAATTAATGATGCTTGTAAGTGTTGTGATACTACTCTGGGTAGGGACTAGCCCTTGATATTGCTGAAGTCTTAAGTAATTTTGCCTAATAAAGTTAATGAAGTATATGCTACAAGCTGGAGTATATCAATCACAATATATATAAATTCATCATAAAAATTTACTAAGCTCAATTTTTTGCACATTTTCTCCTCTAGTCCTCCTTACTAGCCTGATCTCTGGAGGTGGCATGGCCACTCATAAAGCAAATTGTGTCTGTAAGTGAGATTATCACATGCTTCACAGAAACATGTGCTCTGTGTCCTTGAGAGCAAAGGATCATTTGGTATCAAAGAGCAGGAAAACTATGAAGGGAGTAAAGTAATGAAGCAATGACAAGCCCATCAAGAACATAATCTAAATGGAGAGTAGCCCCATTAAAGCCACTGGTTAGCTTTGTACAGGTTTAGGGCTGTTACGAGTGGCAACAGCAATTACATGCCTCATATTTTCAGATCAAGAGAGTTGGTTGAGCTTGAGACTTCCTGCAACTTTCTCTGCGTCTGACTGAAAGCACAGAAGAGGTTCCCAGAGGATAGACTGGGGGAAAGGCAGAAAAAACATATTAATTTGGGGATTCTTTAAAGCATCAGCCTGAAGCAGCCACAGGCCACATTGCTTTTATTTAAACAGGAGCTGGACACACACCGAGGACCACCCCAGGCCTGTGGGATCAGCTGTCTGCAATTTTTACAGGTGAATACTGAATATATAACTGAAATACTGTCCAGAGACACCCTGTGTCTGGAAATAAAGCTATCTATAAGCAGTAGAAGAAAAATGAGGTTTCCCCTCTCCATGACCAGCTTCCCCACATTGAACTGCAGTCTTGAGGTGCATCACTGGTGGATGCACCTTCTCTTTGACCACAGCCATTTGCCAGTCCTTCTGCAGCCTCCTTGTACAGAAAAGCATCCAAATAACATCTCCTTGCATCTGACCAGGATAAATAAGCTGGTTTATGGCAGGAGCAGGGCGGTGTGTCCTTCTGAGGAGTGTCTGGCTTGGCTACGAACAGCCCTGCCCATGTCAGGCAAGAGAGTCTGGGCACAGGTTCCCCTTCCTGAGGGACCCTCCAGCAGAAACACATTAATTAGTGTACTTAAAAGTTAGTAAAACCTTCCACAGCTGGGAAAGTGGGATAGCAGAGGCCTCACTTGTTCATTAATTTGTGATATGTGCTTCACCTTCATTTGTTCTTGGCAATGCTTTTCATAAGCACACACAGGTTTCTGAGCTGAAAACATGCTGGAAAATATTGGGGTTACTCTATGCAAATAAAACACCAAATCAGCTACATCAGCTTTAGGGCTTCACATCCTTTCAGAGCTCAAACACCCACTCATTTATTATTCTATTTGGAAAGTCTTTCATGGTACTCAGACTTCCTCCCTCTGGGGGAAATCAGCATATGGCAAAGGCAGGATTAGAGCAGTAAACATATTCAAGTGAAGTCCTGTTCTACTGGTTTAATTGCTTTGAGGTGAAGCCATGATTTGATGGAGGATCTATTTGCTGGAGGATATATTCAAACAAATCAGTGAGTTACTATGGCTAATTTTAAGTGCAAGTTTCAGAGGTATCATTCAGCTTCTTTCTGGTTAGAGGGAGGAGAGTATGGAACACACTGCACAGCTCTGTGTGAATTGTAATGAGACGCTTGTTTACTACCACATCCCAAGTTCAGAGAAGCAATACAGCATTAATAAATTATTTCAGCAATAGGTCCAATGCTGGATGCATGCTATTGAACACTTTTTTTCAAATTATCATTTGAGTCTTGCAGCCTGCAGAAATCATTGCAGATGAAAATTCTCTTAGGCAGTTTCTTCTAGTTTCTTCTTTTTGCCAGCTGCTGGGTGATCTTTCTATTCTTGTGTACATCACAGACTCTAATTATCAGACCAAACCCTCAGATCACTGGAATTCACTTCATTGACAGGGAACAATAACTGACAGTGCCATGTCCAGTCTTTTTTTAAACATGTCTAGGGATGGTGATTCCACCACCTCCCTGGGCAGATGATTCCAGCACCCAATCACTCCTTCAGTGAAAATTTTTTTCTTGACATTTAACCTAAACTTCCCCTGGCGCAGCTTAGGACTGTGTCCTCTTGTTCTGTCAGTGTTTGACTGGGAAAAGAGACCAACCCCCACCTGACTTCAACTATGTTTCAGGGAGTTGTAGAGAGTAATCAGGAACCCTGAGGTTTTCCTGAGGAAACCCCAGATTGAAGTAGATTTTGACCCTGTGGAGCAGTGAATCCTGTGCCAGGATGTGGGAATTCTTGGAGCAGACTGTGGAGATCCAGCTATCCAACACCACCCAGAATGTCACCTTGGAGAACCCCAGGTGAGGGGAAGGTGGGGAAGGACCCCTGGGGGTGCAGGGGAGGAGGTTTGGGTGGGGTCACCATTCCATGGTGGCAACATCTCCCAGGGTTTGGTCCATCTCCTGCTGGTCTCACAATACTCCCACCATCTCCCAGTAGTCTCACCATTATCTCCCACTTGTTCCAGCACCTCCCAGTGGTGGGGAGACTGTCTCCTACTAGTTCCACCACCTACCACTTGTTCCACCACAATCTCCCAGCAGTCTCACCATCCTCCCCAATCCCACCCCTCCATTTCTCCTCCTCAGGACCTACTTCTACAGCGGCCACAGCCACCCCAGTCCTTCCATGCCCCTGCCTCCTCCAACTCCTGCCAGTTCTCCACGCCCCTATTTTGTGACTGTGTGAGAGTCCTGGTCTATGAGGCCATGACCTTCACCATGGCCATATTCTTCTCCAACCACCTGGACTACAACCTGTTTCCCATGGAGCTGGGCCTGGAGCTGATCCTGCTCAAAGCTTACCTGGGCTGGTTGGAGGACATCTTCACCCACATGCTCCAGAGGGGGACTCCCCTGCTGACCAACGGGACAGCTGCATGCCACCATGTCACCCTGGACACTTGCCAAGATCCCATCCAGGTGAGTGTTGGCCATGTCAAGGTGACAGCCACCATGTCCAACACACAGAGGTCCACTATCAGGGTGGTTCTGCAGAAACGGAAGTATTCAGGGAAAGAAGTTGGAGAGACACTGCCATCCTGTGTGATACCATGATGTTGTGCTCTGGTCACAGGAGGTGATTGGGGCACGCCTCAGGAGTGGCCGTGCCCTGTCTCTGCCGCTGGCGGGCAGGGTCATAGTTTGGCTGCTTGAAACGTAGGTTCAACGCCTAAGAATTCGTGATAAAGGAAATAAGGTAGGACCCAGTGCTTGCTTCTCCGAGCTGCTTTTATTTTTCTCCCGCTCAAGGATGGTGCTGCTGCAGTTTCTCTCCCGCGCGAGGATGGTGCTGCCGGGGTGGCACCTCTTGGAATTGGCAGCGTGGCACAGGACCTGTTGTTTCCCGTGGTGGCAGCAGTGCCAGTGCGAGACAGATGACGCAACACTCGCAGGCAGTGGGAGGGACGGTGGTGACAGTTTCTTTCTCTCCCCGCAGCGGCAGTCGTGCGATGCCGGCAGCAGTGGCGCGCGGGCAGCGGTGGTTGTGCGAGCAATCCCCCTCTCGCCAGGAGCTGCGGCCGCACGGGGGGCGGCAGCGGTGCCAACAGCAGCAGGTGCGTGGGCAGTGGTGGTCATGTGAGCGATCCCTCTCTCGCCAGGAGCCACGGCCACACAGGAGGTGGCAGCGGCGCCGGCGGAGTGGGACAGCCGGCGCCGCGCGGGACAATCCCTCTCTCCCAGCAGGAACCGCGGCTGCGGGGGAGGCGGCAGCGGCGCCGGCAGGAGCGGGCAGGAACGAGGTGGCCGATGCCACGTGGGGTGACCTCCTTTCTCGTGGCGCAGAGGGGTGCCGGTGGTGGAGGGAGTGCCAGCAGGCGCGGAATCCGGCAGAGCGCGGGAGCCGGCAACTCAAATGGGAGGCAGTGGCAGAGAGCGGGGGGGGGCAGGGAAAACAACGGCTTTTATGTAACAGAACGGGAAACTAACTGTAAGCATAAGCTGAAGCGGGAAAGACAAACCAATAGCAAAGAGAAAAGACTATGACTGACAGAGAATTTTCCAGACAAGGGGCAGGATTTTGGGGACAGAGAGAAATTATTCTAACTGCTATGGCTAGACAGGAGACAAACATAACTAAACATCTTCAAACTGCCATCCCAACCAGTCAGAGACCAAACATACCCAAACCTACTGCAACATGAGCTTCAAAACCCCCCAAAACCCCCACTGCCACAATACCAAAAGGGATAATTTAATTTTTACTGTGCCTGTGAACTTTCAGCAGAGAAACGAGGCATGCAAAATTGCTTTCCCAGCAAGGACAGTTAGGAGATAAGAAGAAGACATCTGGCTCAAGAATGTAGTAATAAACAAAACAAAGATTGAATCTGGGAACTTGGGGTGGGTTTTATGGTAATGGGTAAATTGTAATATGCACTCACTTGTAAAATAGTCTGTGCATGAATGGTTAGAGGTATCCTTCATGCAACCTCAGGCCTGAATAAATTATGTCCTCTTTAAACCAAGTTAGTGTTAAGGAGTCTTATTCCGATATTTTGGTGAGCCAGCCCGAACATCCCCACACAGATTTACTGGTAAGGGGGGTTTGAGTCCCTACAAACAGGGTTTGAGTCCTTGGCTAAGCTTATTTTGGGGAGATTTGAGTCACCGACCTCAGGGGTCAGAGTTAGGGTTACGGTTAGGGGTTGAACCTGTCTGGGGTTCAAGTCCCCAAGAAGTATTAGGAGTTCAACTCCCCTAGAAGGTATTAGCGGTTGTCCCCAGGAGGTATTGGGAATCGTTGTATCAAGCTAAACTTGTAGTTTAAAGAAGAAGTCATTGTTCCACTGTCTCGTAGCACAGGCTGCACCATCCTGACTTGGGAGGAGGAATGAAGAAAGAAAAAAACATCAGTCTCCATTTACAATTGAAAGCCAGCCCTGGCCTCATCTGGAGCCACTTTTGTGGTGAAGTTTGGTTAATTCCTTTGCATTCTTTGCATTCTTCTTGAACTCCGAGAGTGTGTTCATGTGAGAGTGTTGTGTTGATTTGAGTTTTCCAGCATATCAACATGGGGATGTCCGTGATATACAAATTCATTTGCTGAGAGAGTGTTGGAGCGTGAGTGTTTGCTGGTGTTTTGGAGTTACTTTAGTTTTGTGTGCATGGCTGAGATCGCATTTGTGGACTTGAAGCACCCTCTTGTGTCAGTTTTAGTGATTGTCGGTTTGGCAGTCTTCTTTCTCTTCCCCACTCCCCCTTCCATTACAAACCCGGAAATACTGTTATAACTTTCAGAGATAATATCTTGTATATTTGGAATTATTGAAAATGGGGCCGGTTTCTTCTAAAACTAAAGTGGGAGATTTCAATTCTCCACTGAAATGTATATTGAAAAACTGGAAACAGACTGGAGGGGACCCACCAAGTAAACCTAGACTAATCCAATATTGTCATCAGTGGTGGCCAGTATACCAGCTAAACTACCAGGCTAAGTGGCCAGAGAATGGTACCTTAGTTTAGGGAGGGAGAGAGGGAAACGGAATGAATTGCCTTATGTGGATTTATTCTTTTATTTGGAAAACCATCTGAAACTGCAAAAGGACCGGCCAGTGTTGGGGTGAACCTGGGGTAAACAGAAAGTCTCTCATGGCCTGGTAATGGTAAAGTACCTTTCTCTTCCAATCGATCTTGAGGCATGGGTGAAATGCCTCACTTCTTCTTTATAGAGAAGATCTGGAGAGACTACCTAAAATATTTGAAACCATTCTTGAGACCCAGACTGACTGGATATACAGGTTCTGCTAGATAATCTAGTCAATTCTACAGGTAAGGAGACAGTACTCCAGACTACTAGGAGGGAGGTGAACACTACAGACACAGAGGGCAGGCTACCACCAGGAACTGCTGAAGAGCACTTTCCCTCCCTGGACCCCCATTGGGAACCCAGTACCAGGGAAGGGAAGGATTACTTGGGACAATATGAAAAATGGATATTATTTGGCTTTAAACACACAATGCCAAGGCAAATCAATTGTTCTAAACTTTATGAGGTGAAATAAGAACCTCGTAAGACTCTAACTGCATCTGCAGAATGCCTAAGGGCAACTTCCAGGATATACACTAATATTCATCCAGAAAAAACAGAGGAAGGAAAAGAAACAAAAAGAAACAGGCCAAACCCACAGAGCAACAGTATCTCTAGTCAGAGAAACCAGGTGCCCAGCCAGCCAAAAAGCCTGCTCAGAAAGAAGGACCTGCCCCTCACTCTGCCCCCAGCTCTTGCTGGAAACCCTGGTCTGGCTCTCACTTGTCCTGATGATCCCAAAATCTGGGGGACACGGCGGGGGGGGGGGTTGTCAGTGATCACCCCAGACACAAAATAACCAAAAATTGTATGAGATAAAAAAAATTCCCAAGACAGTAATTTTTCAGGAAAATTCACAATACACAAGAAATGTTTTTTTTTTCATACTATCACAAAAGAAAATTTATTTCCCTTGACAACATAAAATTTCCCTCAAAAAACTTTTCATTCTGATGCATAATTTAGAAAGCTGACCACCATGACAGGTTTGCCCTCTCCTTCAATGCTTTTGTTTGGAAGACACAAATCAGCAGCCTGATTACAATGTGATTCAATCACAGTATTGGCCTTTGAAATGCAGAGTAAACTACTCATCATCATCAGAAAACTGCAGTATTGCTAGCGGCTCAGTGTCAGGCTCAGCAGCAGCAAGGCCTGTAGAGAAGAAGGGAAGGAATTTGTCTTCCTGTCTGCTGCCATCAGCAATACTCAAAGTGTACAAAGCTACTGCCTTAGAGACATCATAAAAAGAAACCTTCTTGGCTGGGATGTCCAAGAAGATCCCAATCTTTGACAAATAGCCAGTCACAGTCAGACAGGTCCAAGGATTCGTGCAGGCCAAATAATCTTGCCCATCTACACACGCGATAACCCAGAAGCCATTCTCAGGACACAGAGTCAAAGTGCCTTTGCGAGTCACAGATTCACAGGCAATACCCAAGGCCCAGTTTCTTCTTGTCCCAATATTTACTTCCCAATAGTGTTTCCCAGAAGTGTATCCTTCCTTTGCCAACACAAACAGATGGGAATCAAATCTCTTCTCATTTCTGAGCAAGAATCTGATTACACCGGTATCTTTCACTGTCATCCCATCTGCAGAGATTTCCAGTCTGGGATGAGCTGTGTCAGCATCCAGGATGACATCTCCTGCAATGGTCAAGTCAGGCCATGAGGAGCAGAAAACATAAGCTCTGCTTTTCTGAGCCTTTCCCTTCTCTGCCTTCATCCCCCTCTCATTTATCTTTCCCTCCCTCCATGCTCAGGTGTACTCAGCAGTCTCTTGCCTTAGGACACCTCAAGCTTCTCCCTCCACCCCTGCCATGTCCCTTCCTGCCAGAGAGAGTGGCAGCCAGCATACATCAAATGCCAGGCACTCCTCCAGTTCTCCTGGGACTGCAGAAGGCAGCTCCAAGGAGGACGCTGTGCTGCTCAACCTTCTCTGCCTCCATCTCTGTATTGCTGGCAGGGGGTGGCCTGAGAAAAAGGACCAGGAGCTGGCAGCAGCTGGAATTAGGTTTGGCTGCCAGCAGCTGTCATTCGGTTTGGATTAACTCCTTGCCAAAGTCTGAAGGGGATTTTCAGGTTTTAAGCACTTTTTTCCTCAGTAATAGGAGACCACCAGTGTATGATACTGCTTGCACATGGATTAGAGTGGAAGAGTGGTCTGCAGCGCCAGAAGGATAAGGGAATGTTTCTTGCCTCAGCTTTTTACATGCATCAGAGCATGGGAAGAACCTCTGGTAGGATTCAAGCAAGGTGCAATGTCACAAACTGAGGTCCTCTAGCTCAATTCTGATGGAAAGGAGAAGGAGCTGCTCCTGTTGTGGAGCAAGATCAGCTCCAGACACTTTTCCTGAGAGGCCCAAGAGCCAAATCAGAAGTGGGAGCTGGAGCTGCAGTGGCCAGTGCAAGCCAGCTGTGCCTGCTACCCACAGCTGAGAGGGTTCCTGACAAACACAGGCAGGGCCATGGGCAGCACATAACAGCGAAAAAAGTCATCCAACCACCCTTCCCTGAGTGTGTTCTTCTCCAAACAGCTCTTTGAGGGTGTTGGGTGTGTTTTCCAGAGCTGCACTCAGGCTCTTGAGTACTCACTTCCTCATCTCACTTATGCTTACCTTTGTAGGACCGTAGGACTGGAAGGTCTGTGGGAAAGGAGAAAAGCAGGAAGTAAGTGGATTTGTCAAGGCTTGCTCTGGCAATGAAACAAAATTGGCCAACTCTCCCCCCTCGGTGACAATGAGGCCACTCTCATGCTCCTCTACTCTGACACTGACAGTATGGTCAGACACAAGGCTTTTAGTGTTGCTGGGGCGCTAACAGCACAATCAAACAGAACAGTATTGAGGATATCTCTTACACATGACAACCAGCTCTCTCTCCTTCATGACACTGATGCCACGCCCATTATCTCCTACTCCCCTACCATACACACACACACACAAACACACACTGTTTTCTTAACCAGTTCTACTCTCATTTCATCAAAGACTCCCAGAGAAAACAGTATATCAGGGTGTGTGATAATTTTGTTTTCCAGACATGGGGCATGTGGCTCCAACTTGCTTCCTCTGAGGACTGAGGAGGACTAAAATGTGCTGTGAGATGAGCTCAGCCTCTCTTTCCTTTTCAGATGGGAAAGAGAGGCCAGAGGAATGGCCGGACCCTAAACTAAAAAGGAGATGGGCTTTCACAGAAAAACACTTGCCAGGAAGCAAAGGTGACCTTCCTGCACCAGTTACCCCTGGAGACCCTTGTCAAAGTGATCGAGCACAGCTGGGCCAAGGGGAAGAGGAGCAGTGCTTGCCCAAGGCCTGAGCCCCTACATTTCACCTGGGACTCTCACACTCCCGGTGGTCCTTCCCTCCCTGAAGTGTCTGGGGCACATGGGCTCTGGAAAAAGGAGAACAAAGACCCTCCCAGCTCAATAGAACTGGTTTGGATGGATTGACTGCTGGAGGGCTGGGGAAAGAGCACAGGTCCTGTGAGCTTTCCCAAAGGCTTGGGAAAGGCCTGATGGGCAGGATGGAGGGTTGGGATCAGCCCCCTCCATCTCTCCAAACAGCAGCTATGGGCTGTGGGAGACAACATTTGTTAAGAAGAAAAGTAGGGAAAGCAAGAAGACAACACTAAGGCATGGAGGCGAGCTCCTTTACCACATATTGGGTCATAGAGAGCCCACACTACACATTCCTTTCCAAAGACAAGGTAATGAAGAGGAACCTTGACCACCCGCAGTCATCATCTCAGTGTTCAGGTGTCTTCACAGGTGGGGACACAAGCAGCTTGCCAAGAAAATCTGTCCATCCGCTTTGAGGAGCTGTGTACAAGAAGCTCACAGGACAATTTGCCGGTAAACCAGCTTTTGCCTTCAGAGAAATGAAGTCCTGCTGGAAAAGGCCTTGCTCACCTAAGTCATATTTTGTGGACCCAAATGTGGTCCGCAAAGTTTTTTCCAGAGTTCGGATTTCTTGAGAGAGCTGCTGGATGTTCATCAGCTGCATGGATTCCAAGACCCTTGAGGTATTTTCCTTCACTCTCCTTCCTGTGAGAGAAGACTGGTGTCAGTGGGACAGTGGTTTTGCCTCACTTGAGATGAGGCACGGTACCACAAATTACACTGGACCTTCTCTTCTTAGAAAGGACCAAAAAGATGCTGTGCTTTCACTCTCTCCAAATGTGATGGAGAGACAACAAACTTTTATTGACTCCCAGTGCCATTTCACCATCAAAGGTGTTCCACTGTCATGGGACAAAAGAGCTGCTCCCAAGGAAGTTCTGTCCCATGTACCCACTTGGAGGAGGCTAAGAACTAGCTCACAGGACATTTGTAGAGCAGCTTCTGCCTTTTGAGAGATGAAGGCCTGCTGGGGAATGGCCTAGCTTACCTAGTTCATTCTTCATGTCTGCTCTTATCATCTGCAGGTCACACTGTGTGGACCCCTCCATGTTCTGGAAGGCTTCCTGCAGAGTTTGCATTTGTTGGCAGAGCTGCAGAAGGTCCTTCTTCCACATGGATTCCATGGTCCTTGTATTTGCCTCCACTGTCCTTTCTGTGAAGAAAGAACCATCTCACTGGAACAGTCTCATTGCTGTCTCAAGGGGGAGACCAGCAACCCGCAATCACAATGCCTGAAAGCTGTGATTTAAACTCTCTGACAAAGCATCTTTCCTTAGGACTCTCCCACTCCCTGTGGACCTCCCTAAAGGCTTGACCAAGGCCTGCTGGGCAGCACTGAAGGCAGCACTGACCCCAATCCATCTCTCCAGACAGCATCTGTGGGCCCTGGGAAACAGCGCTCATTGTCATGAGGAAGGTGTGGTGGGACATCCCCTACCTGTCCCTCAGACCCCACTGTGGTCTCAGGAATGTTCACTGGGCCTCAGCCTTTGTCAGTGGCTCCTGAAATTGGACATGGACCCTGTGCCTGCCCAGGGGAAGGTCCCTAGACATTTGGCAGAGAGTGCTGGGTGCTGCCAGTGCCCTCCCCTGCCCCCACCTCATGCACTGGCCATGGAGATGCCCCGAAGCTGAGCAGGTCAGCATGGGGTGGGGCTCATCATGGGCACAGACACGCAGGGTGTGCACAGCCCAGCTTCACCCAGCATGGCATCAGGAGTGGGGCTGTAGCAGAAGGGCAGTGGGGAAAGGGACAGAGACAGGGACAAGGGTTCAAGGGGAAACCTTATCGACTATCAGACAGTGAGAGAACTCAGAGTTCGAACTCTCTTCGAAGACAAGGGAGAGAAGAGGGACCTTGAGCCCCTGCAAAGAACACTTTAGCTTTGAGGCGTTCCAGTGGCATGGATGACAAATCTATTACCCGTGTAAGGTATGTCCTTCCCCATCCCCTTTGAGGAGCTGTGGAGGATGTCCTCACAGGAAAGTTTGCCTGTAAAGCAGCTTCTGCCTTTTGAGAGATGAAGGCCTGCTGGGGAATGGCCTAGCTTACCTAGTTCATTCTTCATGTCTGCTCTTATCATCTGCAGGTCACACTGTGTGGACCCCTCCATGTTCTGGAAGGCTTCCTGCAGAGTTTGCATTTGTTGGCAGAGCTGCAGAAGGTCCTTCTTCCACATGGATTCCATGGTCCTTGTATTTGCCTCCACTGTCCTTTCTGTGAAGAAAGAACCATCTCACTGGAACAGTCTCATTGCTGTCTCAAGGGGGAGACCAGCAACCCGCAATCACAATGCCTGAAAGCTGTGATTTAAACTCTCTGACAAAGCATCTTTCCTTAGGACTCTCCCACTCCCTGTGGACCTCCCTAAAGGCTTGACCAAGGCCTGCTGGGCAGCACTGAAGGCAGCACTGACCCCAATCCATCTCTCCAGACAGCATCCGTGGGCCCTGGGAAACAGTGCTCATTGTCATGAGGAAGGTGTGGTGGGACATCCCCTACCTGTCCCTCAGACCCCACTGTGGTCTCAGGAATGTTCACTGGGCCTCAGCCTTTGTCAGTGGCTCCTGAAATTGGACATGGACCCTGTGCCTGCCCAGGGGAAGGTCCCTAGACATTTGGCAGAGAGTGCTGGGTGCTGCCAGTGCCCTCCCCTGCCCCCACCTCATGCACTGGCCATGGAGATGCCCCGAAGCTGAGCAGGTCAGCATGGGGTGGGGCTTGTCATGGGCTTTTCAACTTGGAGGTGTTTCAGTGTCATGGAGCACAAAAGCTGGTTTGCCATATGAGGACTGTCCTTCTTCACCCACTTTGAGGAGCTGTGGAAAATGAGTTCATAGGACTGTTTGCCTGTAGGACAGCTTTTTTCTTCAGAGAGTTGAAAGCCTGCTGGGGAATGGCCTAGTTTACCTAGGTCATGCTCCAAGTCTGTTCTGATCATCTGAAGGTCACACTGTGTGGTCTCATATCTGTTCTGGAAATTTTCCTGTAGAGTTTGAATTTGTTGGGAGGCTTCATGGTGGTTCTTCTCCAGCCTGGATTCTAAGGTGCTTGTTTTTGCCTCCACCGTCCCTCCTGAGAAGAAAGAACATTTTCACTGGGACAAAGTAATGGTTTTCTTGAGGGCGAGACCATTGATCTTTAATGACGATGCCCAAAAGCTCTGATATAAAATCTCTGTCAAGACATCTCTTAGGGCTCTCTTAGGCTTCTCCTACTCCCTGTGGGTCTTCCTAATGGCTTGACCAAGGCCTCCTGGGAAGGATGGAGGGTAGGAATGATCCCACTCTATCTCTCCAGAGAGTACTCTTGGGAGATAATACTCTTTGTTATGAGGATTGTGTGGTGTCACAGAGCACAAAAACTGTTTCCTGTGTAAGGGCTGTCTTTCCCCACCCCCCTTGAGGAGATGTGGCAGACAAGTTCACAGGACAGTTTGCCTGTAGGGCAGCCTTTGCCTTCAGAGGTATGGAGGCCTGTTGTGGAAATGCTTCTGCTCACCTAGTTTGTTCTCCAGGTCTGTTCTGATCATTTGAAGGTCATGCTGTATGGCAACCTTCATGTTCTGGAAAGTTTGCTTCAGAGTTTGAATTTGTTGGGAGAGATGCAGGAGGTCCTTCTGCCACATGTATGCTATATTCCCTGTGACATTTGCCTCCACTGTCCTTCCTGCGAAAAAAGACTGGTGTCACTGGGACAATGATTTTTCTCCCTTGAGGTGAGGTCTTGTCCCACTAATAACACAAAACTTTCCTCTTAAAAAGGAACAAGGAGATGTTCTTTCACTCCCTTCTACAACAAGGGAGAGAAGAGGGACCTTGACCATCTCCAGTTGCCACCTCAGCATCAAAGGTGTTCCAGATGACTGGGATATAAGAGCTGCTCCCAAGGAAGTTCTGCCCATTCTGATAAAAAGCAAAGGATTATCTCAAAGGTCAGTTTACCTGTAGAGCCAGATTGACCTTCAGAGAGATGAAGGCCTGCTGGGGAATGGCCCTGCTCACCTAATTCATCCTTCAGGTCTGTTCTGATCATCTGAAGGTCACGCTGTGTGTAGAGCTGGGTGTTTTGAAAAACTTTCCACAGAGTTTGAACTTGTTGGGACACTTCATGGAGGTCCTTCTTCCACATGGATTCCAGCATGTTTGTAGTATTTGTCTCTATTGTCAATCCTATAAAGAAAGAACAGTGTCATTGGGACACTCTCATTACCTTCTTGAGGGGAAAAGCAGTGTCCTGATTTAAATTCACTGCCAGAGAGTCTCTTCAGGTTTTCCCTTTGAGTATTCTTGATCAAAAAGCTATTCCCCACATAAGGATTGTACTTCTCCATCTGCTTTGAGAAGCTGTGGTGGGCAATCACACAGGACAGTTTGCTTGTAGGGCAGCTTTTGCCTCCAGGGAAAAGGTGGCCTGCTGGGGAATGGCCCTGCTCACCTAGTTCATTCTCCAGGTCAGTTCTGAGGAGCTGAATATCACACCGTGCGGACTCCTGCTCATTCTGGAAAGCTTCCTGCAGAGTCTGAATTTTTTGGTAGAGGTGCTGGTGGTTCTTCAGCCAAACAGTTTCCAGGGAGTCCACTCTCTTTCCTGTGAAAAAAGACTGGTGTCACAGAGATAATGATTTTTCCTCCCCTGAGACGAGATCTTTCGTTCCACTAGTGACATAGGCCTTTCCCCCTAGAAAAGATCAAGAAGACACTGTTCTTTCACCACCTTCAAAGACAAAGGAGAGAAGGGGGACCTTGACCACCTCCAGTTGCCATCTCAGCAATCAAATGTGTTCCACTGGCATGAGACATAAGAGCTGCTCCCAAGGAGATTCTGTACAAGGCACACACTCCAAGGACTAACTAACAAGTCAGTTTGATTGTGGAACAGTGTTTGCCTCCAAAAAGATAAAGGCCTGATGGGGAATGGCCCTGCATATCTAGTTTTTTTTCCTTTTTCTTTCTTTATGCAGGGAGAGTACAAGAAATTCAATTCAGTTTCCTCATGTCCTGCCTATTTCTAATTTATACTCTCCAGACTTCTCTTTCCTCAGACAATCCTTTCTAATTCAGAGGCCTTAGAAAAGAACTCAGCCCTGAAAAACAAAGATGGGGACTTCACATTCTGATGGACCTGTGGGCACCATTACTGATCTCTTCCTTGGCTTTCAGATCCTCTTCCACCAAGAGTTTGCTCTGGGAAGGATCCTTGGCCTCTCTTCTGGACCTGCAGTCTTCCTTGTGACATGGAAACTTTGTTCCACAACAGTTTTTACCTGTTGAAAGGAGTCTCAGCACTACTGTGAGCCCTTCTAAACATGAGCTTGAAGCTCCTGTGCTGCTGGTGAGGAATATTGAAAGGAACCCCATTGCCTTCTCACTCCCCAGTGGTCTGGCCACAGGGGAGAGCCCAGGCCATGCTATTTGCCAAGTGTTCACTGAGCAAAGAACATTCCTCTGCCAGCATCCCAGCTGGAAAGAGTGGGAATGGGAGAAAAGCTGGCCTTAGATCCCAGGGAGAATGGGATCCAGAAGAGTCCAGGCTGTCCTGGTCAGTGCTGGGAAAAGCCCACTTTTGGGGCAGCTCTGCACCCTGGGAACCTGGAGTCCTGAGCATCTGCATGGGGATGGGAAATATAACAAAGGACTTGTTGGAGGCCTGTGAAAGTGGGAATTTCTGGAGGGGCGAGATTGTTTGATCTCACTGCACTAGACCCTCATGCATCTTCTTCTTGCTTGGCAGAGGTTTTTTTCCAAGTATTGTGGGTATGTCCTGGCACTGATCCATCAGAGAAGGCTGATGGAAAGGCTTCTCTTTGTGTGAGCGGAGGTCACATAGAACCTCCCCTTGGTCATCTGTTGATAGTCTGACAAGAGAATGAGTCTCATAGAAACGCAGAATTGCAGAGTCAAATCATCAAACAATGGTTTGGGTTTTAGGAGACCTTATAGATCCTCTCCTTCCAATCCACTGTCATCTCTTTCCAGCCTTCCTCTAGACCACACTGCTCCAAGTCCTATCCAACCTGGCCTTGAACCCTTCCAGGGATGAGGCATCCATAGCTCCTACAGCAATCTGTGCCAGGCCCTCACAGGGAAGATTTTCTTCCTATTATCTGATTTAAATCTACCCTCCTAAAGCTTAAAATCAATTCCACCTTGTCCTAGTAATCTGTGCCCTTGTAACAAGTCCCTCTCCAGCCTTCTTGTAAGCTATCTTTAGCTACTGGAAAGATATCAGAGACTAAGTTGTCTCAAGCCGATGCTTTTCTGTGTGTCTGTGTATCTGCGTCTCTGTGTCTGTCTCTGTGTGTGCATGCCTGTGTGTCCGTGTCTGCGTGTCTCTGTCTGTGTGTCTGTGCCCATGTCTCTGTGTCTGTCTGTGTCTGTGTGTGCCTGTGTGTCTGTCTCTGTCTGTGTGTGTTTGTGTGTCCATGTGTCTGTGTGTGTGTCCATGTGTCTCTGTGTGTCTGTGTGTGTGTGTGGGTGTCCGTGTGTCTCTGTGTGTCTGTGTGTGTGTGTGGGTGTCTCTGTGTCCACGTGTGTGTCTGTGTGTCCTTCTGTCTGTGTCTGTGTATGTGTCTGTGCATATGTCTGTGTGTGTCTCTGTGTCTGTGTGTGTGTGTGTATATGTGTGTCCATGTGTGTCTCCATATCTGTGTCCGTGTCCGTGTCCATGTCTGTGTGTCTGTGTGTGTTTGGAGATGGGTCAGGCCTTTCTTTCAGGTAAAACAGTGCCCTGCCCCCAGATACCTCAGATTGACTGAGCTGTCAATCAATCAAACAGCAGGGGGAATTTCCTGCTCAGCCTCTGATTGGCTGAGGTTCCAGAAATCCCATCTAGGAGGTGGGCTCACAAAGTGCCAAGAGACTAAAAGCGATGACCATCCAGTACCAAACTGTCTGGTCCTGCTGGCTTTTTTGGGGTTCTGGTCTTACCCATGCCACAACCCTATGAATTGGTAGCTATGTCTGTGTTTTTTCTATATCTTTTCTGTCTTTCTCTCTGTCTTCTCCTAATTCTCTTTTCATGGAACTTTGTGGGTAACTTCACATCTTAAGGATTTAAAAATTTCTAGGTTAAATGGGCTAAGTTAATGAAGTTACTATCAAATTAATGCTAAGTAATGCTATTATAAGTGGTTTCATGTTGAATTTCGTGTTGTATTTAATCCTTTTGCCAAAGCTTGCTTAATCTTCTGTATTTTTGCAGTAAACTTTTGTGTGATTTTCAGCTCTTGAGAATATCTGGTGGGCATTTATTTCTCCTTTTTGCTAGCCATAATCAAGGGACCTTGAGTTTAACCCCTGGATTTATGTATTTATTGTGAAGGGTCTCTAAAGTCTGCCTGGGGCCTTCTCTGCTTCCATTGTTTGTCCTAACTACCATAGGCAATGAATATGGACCATTCTAGATACACCAGGTGGGTGGTCCTGATGCAGCAAAACAACTGACAAGACACCAACCCTCCTGCTCTGGAAGACATCTAGGACAGATAGAACCCACGGTCATGGATAAAACGAACTCAGCAGACATCTTGGTGGGATGGCTATTGACTATGGAGATGATACCTATGTTTGTATACTTATGTATACTTATGTATGCGAACATACTTCACATATATATGTGAATGTTTATGTATATATGTTGGAGGGTGTAGGACGTTCAAATGAGTAGATGGTATAGATTAAGTGGTGGAAAATGTCCTGGTTCAGGCTAGGACAGGGTTTATTTTTGCAGTGGCTGGGAAAGGGGTATGACCAGGACCCTAATGTGATTTGTTACAAACTCACGTCATTGGCATGAGGTTAGGGGAAGTGGAAAGGGACACTGTCTCTTCTGGGGAAAAGGGGTTCCTTCTGATCAAGAAGAAAGGGCAGGGAGAGAAGTCATCCTGTATTTGTTTATTGTCATGGGGTCCTTGATGTGGATTTTGCATATGAATGACTCTCTCTTTTTACTCTCTTTTACTAATAACTTTTGTTATTAATATTGTTCTTTTTATTGTTTTTTTTTTTTATCTCACTGCTGAAAGTAAATTGTTCTTATCTAAAACCATGATCTTCACCTTTTGTGCCTCCAGTTCTCAACTCCATCCTGTTGCAGCAGGAAGAGAGAAGGAATAGGGGAATAAGAGTATGGTGTGTCGTTAGGGAGTCTCAGTGAGAGCAGTGAAATGGGGAGTTCCATTCCTAAACCACAACACAGACAGAAATGGAGATGAGGCTGAAGGCACAGAGCTTGAAAGAGGCAACTGGTGTGAGGTCAGTACAGCTTTTGAGGAGCAGTCAGTCCTGCCTTGCCATGAGCAATGAGGTGCTGGTGTGGGCCCTTGGCCATGACACTCTGCCGCAGGTTCCTGAGGCTTGGCAGGGTCCTGCTCCAGCTCCCACCCAGGAAGGAAAACCAAGTCCACAAAAGCCCCCCAGAAAGGGCTGAGCATGGCTGTGCCCTCAGACACCACAGAGCTGGAACACCTGGCACTGGACTGAGGAAACGAGACCTCTCGCCAGCCATGGCTGCAGAGGCAGAGATCTCTGGACAGGTTCTTGCCAAGGTGGGAGGCACCACTGACACTTCTATGAAAAAAGGTCCAGATCTGATGAATGAGCTCCACTGGAAGCATTGGGAAGAATGAGACCAATGGAGGCAGAGGAAGGGACCCTTCTAATTCACCCCAGGAAAAGTACCCCAATCCCACCCTCCTTCCTTCTCCTGCCTGTAGATACCATGGTCCACCCAAGCTCTTAACTGCATTTGGAGGCATCTCCCTTCTGCCTCTGGGTGACAGATGGCAAAATTCTACCTGCAGGAGAACTCAAAATTTAAGCTGAGTGGAAGTTAATGCATCTGAGAGCCAGAAATAGAGTCTACATGATATTTCATCCTATTTGTCAGAGAGTAATCTTACAAGAGGCTGAGAAATTACACCCTGCAGCCTCACTTCTAAGATCATGAGGTCCTGTGAACCAAGAGGCCTTACCTTGAAATACCATAACAGCACCAGCAGCCAATGTGAGAAGAAATAAAGGGAGCTGTATCCAGGAGGCAGGGACCCACTGAGATGCACCTGGAAAAACAGAACCTTTGGGAAAAAAAAAAAAATCCAAAATTCCTTTGGGAAAAAAAACCTACCCAAAGAGATTTTGTGGAGATAAATGGAGAAACAGTCACAGTCCTACAGAGGTAGTCAGAGCCTGCCTTCCCTCAGGATGTGCACATCCCTAGGAGCAAAAGGGATCCTGCTCATTTCACACTGCAACCTGTCCTGTCTGTAGTGCCCCGTGGTGCTATGGGATGGGTCTGGCTGGACTGGTGAGCTGTTGCCTTCCCTGGCACTGGAAAGGGCCTCACAGGGCTCCTGAGACAGTGAGCCTTCAGCAAAGACTTCTGGGGACAATGGAACTCACCTGAGATGGCACAGTAGTTTTCTTCTCCACCTGCACCAGGAGTTTCAGGATTTGACAGGTGACTTTTCCCACTTGCTCTCCTGTAACTGTAACTTGACTACACACACTGAAGAACTTCTCACTGTCCTGGTTACTTTCAGTGTCTGCAGAGAGCCCCTGCCCATCCTCAGTAACTCACTGGATGACAGGTCCTGAAAACCATCTGTATGATCTGCAGCCAAGCTCTAGCCCTTGCCCTCGGGAGCCCTGAATTTCAATGAACACTTCACCAGGACCTTAAAGGCAAGAGAGTTTGTTAGTGGGACAAGTGTGTTTCCTTGAAAACAGCTCTTCCTTTGATTCACAGCTCTTTCTTAACCCAGAGTTTCCTGCCAGTTTCTGTCAGTCCTTCACACAACCTTTACATTGGTCTTTCTGTCATCCTGCACTTCATCTGCCATGGAGCAGGCAGGGAGAAGGTGTGTGGTTTGTATTCTTCTTTTGGAATGACTCTGTAGGAGCCCCATCCAATTTTGAGGATTGGTAAAGCAGGACACAGCACAGTAAAGCCCAGGCACCTCCCCATTCCGTGCTGGAACTACAGTGGGCACAGATGGTCACTGACAGGAACTGCACCAAAACTTCACCAGTGTCATTAGGTGGGATGCACAACACACAATTCAGTCACACTCCTGGTCAAAGCTGGATTTCGTAGGAATTTGTCCTGTGTAATAGTAGTAAATGGGTGCTGTCTTGAAGCTTTTTCTCTCTCCTCTCCCAAAAGCATCTCTAATCCCCTTTGGCTGAGGGGATTTAGATTTGATCTTAGGAAGAAATTCTTGACTAAGAGTGAGGCACTGGCACAGCTTGCCCAGAGCAGCTGAGGATGTCCCATCCCTGGAAGTATTCAAGGCCAGCTTGGACAGCATTTGCTCTTGCCCATGGCTGGGAAGTTCAAATGAGAAATTCTTTAAGGTCCCTTCCAACTCATTCCATTGCGTGATTCTAAGATTCCCTGATTCCATCATTCTATGCTCTTTTTCATCAGTGAATCAAGGTTGACCAGCTCCATCTGACGTTATCAATATCTCCACACAAATGATGCCGACTATTCAGTTTGGGGAAACTGGCAGCACAGAACATCTCCTTAGCCCTTACCCCAGCAGAGAAGTCACAAGACAGAGGGCCTCGTTCCTATCAGTCCCACAGCCAGGGATGCTGAGCACTTGGATGTCTGTCAGGTGACCTCACACTTCCCCAGCAGGGATTATTGCAACTCGCCAGCCCCATGTGTGTCAGAACAGGGCTCAGGCTGGGCATGGAAGTTGCAGAACATCTTGACAGGTGGCCTATGCTGGGAGTGGGGAGGGGATGTGTTGGGTCATATGAGGGGGCATCAGCTGGGGGACAGTGACATTTTGGAGAGCTCTTTTCCCTGCTTCCCTACCCGGCCCAGAAAGTCTCCAACCTGCAATGCTGAGCTTGGTGGCCGTATCAACAATCCAGTCCCTGGATATCACAGTGCAACTGCACATTCCTTCATCTGCTGGCTGGACATTCTTCAGTGTCAGGGACACATTTCCAGTGTCAAATCCATCTCTTGGCACTGATGTCTGTCCACTGTTATTTCTGCATTGGTTCACCCCCAAACTGCCCATATGTGTAGCTGTCCTCTCTGTGTCCATCTGTGATTTTTCTCCACTGCACTTTGGGATTGTCCAGTGGCTATGTGGAAGAGATGGTGCCAGGAAGGATTGCATCCTGACCAACAATTCCAACTACACTCTCAGGAGAGGTGAGCTCAAAATTGTCTGTGAGTGAACATCTGGCTGAAATCAATCAGAAAATTTACTGGTGTGAAAGAAACAGGTCTAGGAGTCACAGTGGGGAACAACTGAAAGTAATAGATTAGAGGGAGAAAACAGGATGATATAAGTTGTACAGGATGGGATTATTTTGGGGAAAAGGAAAAAACTAATTGCATAAAAGCATGTCCAGAGCCATTTCATGCTGCTCCCCAGCTGGCCTTGCCCTTTTGCAGCCCTGTGTCACCAGCAGCAAGGTGGCTGTGGCAATGCCAACTGCCCATGCAGACAGGGAAATGCTCCTGGCACTGAGGCAGAGCTGGACAGGGCACAGCTGTCTTGGCTTAGGTCTTCCCTGGCTTCACCAGGGGAGAAAACCTCTGACTTCAATGGCTGAATTCCCCAAGACCAGAGGGGCAGAGTAGCTCTAGCTCTTGCAGAGTTCAAATCAGGGCTGCTCAGGAGACCATGACCCTCAGATGCAGGACTTCTGATCATCTGCAGGCTGGAATCCCCCAGAAAGGAGCAGAACAGCTCATGGAAGCATTACCTGAGAAAGGGATAATCAGAAGCAGTGCCAGAGCCAACAGGAGCCATCTCCTCTGCTCCATCCCTGCAGTCCAAGGGGTGGGATGATCCTGCAGCTGACCTGGAACAGGCACAGAAGGAAAATAAGAAAAGAAGGGAAATCCTGTCCCAACTCCTTCGGATCTCTCTCCTGGTACTTGTCACTAGCTGTGACCCCTGAAGGTGCCAAATCTCTAACAGTTGAGATCAGAAATCAAGAAAACTTGTGCCTTTCCAGAGATCTCAATTACACTTGCAGCTTCTGGGCATTTCAGTCTAGCATGCTCTCAGGAAGCTGTGACAGGGAATGCAAGAGAAAATTCAACACAGTCTCTACTTCCTGCTGTGAAATTTAATGGAAACCTTAACACACCAGTTTAAATCTTTGGTTTGGAATCACAGAATCACAGAATCTTTAGGTTGGAAAAGGTCTCTGAGACCATAGAGTCTAATCTTTGATTAAAGACCACTTTGACAACTAGACCAGGTGCTTAGCACCACATTCAGTCTTTTCTTGAGCACTTTGAGGATGTTGAGTCTACTACCTCCCTGGATAGCCTGTTCCAATGCCTGACCACCCCTTCAGTGAAGAAGTTGTTCCTGACATCCAACCCGAACCTCCTTAGCACAACTTAAGGCTTGAATTTCCTCTTGTCATTCCTCTAGTTTTCTGGGAGAAGAGACCAACCCCCAGCTTGCTACAATTTCCTTTCAGGTATAGAGAGTGGTAAGGTCACCCCCTTCTCTCACTGTGTTGAGTTTACGTGGGCAGGTTTTGGTAGCAAGGGGGTTACGCTTTCTGTGAGAAGCTTCCAGAAGCTTCCCCCATGTCCAACAAAACCTACGCCAGCCAGCTCCAGGACAGACCCACTGCTGGCTAATGCTGAGCTCTGCACAGATTGTGGTGATGCCTCTGTGATAACATATTTTAAAAGGAAAAGAAAGTTATTGTGCAGATGTAATTGAGGCCAGAGAATAGTGAGGTGAGAACATGTGAGAAGAACAGCTCTGCAGACAGCCAGGTCAGTGCAAAAAGATGGGCAGGAGGTGCTCCAGGTACCAGAACGGAGATTCCCCTCAGAGTCTGTGGGAAAGCCCATGGTGAGGCAGCTGTGCCTCTGCAGCCCATGGAGGGTACAGAGTGCAGAGATCTACCTGCAACTCTTGGAGGAGCTCCACACTGGAGCAGGTGGGTGTCCAAGAGAGGCTGTGACCCCATGGGAAGACTGTGCTGGAGCAGAGTACTGTCAGGGACCTGCAGACCCATGGAGAGAAGAGCCCAGGCTTGAGCAGGTTTCCTGATAGGGCTTGTGATCGTGTGGGCAACACACACTGGCGTAGACTGTACCTGAAGAACAGACCCCATGAATGTGTGGCCCACATCGCAACAGTTCATGGAGAACTGTTGCCTATGGGAAAGCCACACACTGAAGAAGTCAGTGGAAAAGTGTCTGCCATGGGAGGGACCCCACACTGGAGCAGAGGAAGGATTCTGACTCCTCTCCCTGAGCAGAGTCACAAACAAGGTGTGATGAATTGACCATTGCTTCCATTCCCCATCTCCCTGTGCCACTGTGAGGAAGAGGTAGAGCTGAGAAGGAGGGAAGGGTGGGGGGAATGTGTTTTTAAGATTTATTTTACTTCTCATTGCCCTGTCCTGCTTTTTTTTAGTAACAAATTCTATTAATATCCGTGAGTCTGTTTTGTTCTTGACAGTATTTGGTGAGTGTAGGAATGTGCCCCCTGTTGATGGAG
>VYZP01006516.1:0-84823 GCA_013400635.1 Hypocryptadius cinnamomeus
TGGAGCAGCCGTGTGTCCAGACCCAGGGAGGTGACTCCAGCACAGGCTTGTCCTCCTTTCAGGATGGGCTGTGTGAGTCAGCCCTCCTTCCTGAGGAGCGAGTGGTGTCTGCTGGGAACCGGCCTGGCCAGTTCCCTGCTGCCTCTCTTTGCCTTTCCTCCCTGTCAGAGGGAAGGCAGAGCCTTTGGCTGCCGGGATCCATGGAGAATGTCTGGGGCAGTCTTCAGCTTTCTGGTCCTCTACGTTGCATCCCACTCTTACAGGAAAACAAAGATGACCTCAGAAAGCTGGGAAAGATCTCTTCTTTGAGTATGGTGTCTTTAAATAAGGTGCCATTTTAACAGAGTTCTTATAAAAAGGTGTGCTTTTGTTATACGTGTTTTCCTACATTAATTTTAAGCAGTTTTACTATATTAAGAAAAAGAAATTGCTATTTTTCTCCAAAATGTCTCCATGACCATCTCTTACAGATCTTCCCCCCCCTTTTTTTAACTTTGCACAGCATTTTAGAGATTTTACCTAGCTAGGTAAGAAATTTCCTTACTCGGAATTGAGGACCAGTCAACTTCCTGTTTAACTGCTTTTAAAAATAATTTAAAATATGTCTTTATTTTAGTGGAGAAAATGAAACCAGGAGTTGTTACTTTATTTGAGAGTCATTAAACCATTGTTCAAGAAATAAGTAAAATTAACCCCCCTCATGTAGTGTTCTAACTTAAATGTAGTGTGTTTTTGTGAACCTTCAGTTAACATTATAGTTGATCTAATGTTTTGATTGGTGTTGTGATTAATTAATTATTAAAGAGCAGAAAGGAATCTATTGTAAATTCTTTGAAGGTGTACAAGTTGAAACTTGCATTATGCATCACAGCTCAGTGGGGGGATTTTTAATGTATTTACTGTTTGTGCATGGGTTAGTGGTTGTGGGCAGTGAATGAAATCCCCCTGTAGCTATGGGATGTATGGGATGTGTGAGGCAGGTGGTTCACAGCCCCTCTACAGGCTATGGGATGAACTGGCCTTCAGGGTTCGCTGAGTTTGTGCAGAGGAGTTTGGGGCACCAGGTCAGAGGAGTTTAGGGCACCAGGTAGCCATTCTCTGATGAGGGAGGCGCATCTCGGAGCATTGCATGGGGGAGCCCTGGTGGGATTTTCTTGTCTTGGGGCACCTGTTCTGGCTGGCAGTAGGGGTAGCTCTGCATCAGGTTGGTCCAAGAAATGCCCTTAGACTGACTGGGGCCACCTCCAGAGGCAGCAGGAGCAAGAGGGAGGATGTCCCTGGAGGAGGTGGAGGGGCTGAAGGCAGGGAGGTAGGGGCAGTTTTCCTCATGCAGGTGGGGCAAGGGGTAGCAGAGGTCTGGGAGAAAGTGAGGAAAAGAAGGAGCTGTGATGTGTCGCCAAATATCACTTTTGTCCTATGAGGTCCAGCTGTAAGGAACAAGGAAGAGGCATTAAAAAATTTCTGGGTTTCTGTGGGTGCCAAAAACTTTTCCTGCCTTTATCTTCTTATCAAAAGCTCCTCATCTTCTGTCTGTGGTGTGGCAAGCCAAAGACTATCATCTGGGCTATGCTTTTAACAGGTTTTTATAAATGGACTCAAAAGCATTTGCATTACATGTGTCCAAATAGAAAGCACCTAATCTATCCCTTAGTTTGCTCTATATGGTCTTACTTAATGCCATCTGTGCTAGAAATCTGATGTGAATGGGAGATTTCCATTTTGTGGTGGATTTCTATCCTCTTCCCCAGGAAGGCAGCAGCGGGCAGTGCATCCTAGGTGATCCGAAAGGAAATCTCTTCAGTTCCAAACCCATGTTCTTCGCTGTCTTACCTTGGCAGAACTTCCTGTTGTGTAGCTTGGGAATTAATTAAGTATTGGCACATTTGTTATCATACAGGTGAATCTGATTGGTGAAAACTAAAACCACAGAAACTCACCTCTCTCTGAAATGATTTCAGACAAATGATAATTCTTTAACTTCCATGTCAATGTGATAGGCTTAAAGCTGAAGCATTTAGTGTCTTTCACAAAATGAACCCAAGGTAGTGTATGTAATGTAACTGATTTCAGTGGCTTCTGGATAAGTGGAGCACTGGACTGTTAATTGGAGACATTCTGTGTACAGGTATGTTTATGTAATGATGTTCAACAATTGTCTTCTGCTAATTCATGCTCAACTCTTGTGCAATATCTAAAGGTACATTGGGAAACAGATCTCAGAAGGGCTTAGTATTTTCATAATGTTTTTATTTAAAACCAAAATTACCTACATTCTTATTGAGAAATAACACAGCAGTATTGAAATTACAGCCTGTCATGAAAGGAGATTTAATTTGTATCATACTGGTGCCTAAACTCCAAATTGACGTGGCCCTCTGTGCACTAGAGCGAAGTCCGTGCTCCATAGAGCTCACAGGCAGAAAAGCAAAACTCATGAAACAACTGGAGAAGATACCAAGAACGTGCCTTTTGTAACACACACCTTATGCAGGTGCTTGTGAGCCAGTAGTAAACCTGGGCTGTGTGATTTGATCCAGCCTTAATCAAAGATATACTGACAGAACTTGCCACCTGTTGCTACTCCATAGCCTTCATATCCAGCTTTGTCCTCATAAGTAATGTAATGAAAATACTTGGCTCCATATTGCAGCTGAAATTTAAAATATTGGCAGTGAGATGACTGATACAACGCATCCCTTGTTCCTGGGAGCATGTTTATATTTTGGATGGGAGATGAAAAAAATTGAACCCAGAAATCTCAGACTGGCTTGTAGACTTGTGAGATGTGCCCATTTGCTCTGTGTTATTTGGACTATCAATCACATAAAGAAAGAAAATTCTGAGTTTTTTTAGTTTTGCTGTTGTTCCTTAGCATAAATCATAGCAACAGCATACACTGAGATTTGGAGAATTTCACTGTCATTAAATACAGAAGATATCTTTTTCAGAAGATACTTAAAAAAAAATCCTAGTTTAATGTTTTTCACGGAATAGACAGACTGGCAGAAAAACTTCCTGTGGTTCGAGAACTTGACACTACTTAAGGAAGTTCTGAAATTCTGGTAGAGAGCACTGCCTGTTGTGGGATGCTTTTTGTTCAGGCTGATGTAGTCAGTCTTTCAACACTCAGAGTTTTTTAATTTAGTTGTCGAAACCAGGTTATTTTTAAGCAGGAAAAAAATTCACCAGGTCATGTACTGGCACCGAGACAAAATCAAAAAACTGCAACAACAAAAGACCAAATCCCCTCCCAAAAAAAAAAAAAAATCCTGAGGATATGCAGTTAAAAAGTGTTGAATTAGCAAGGCACACTGAATCCAGGAACTGGGTTTGTCTGATGAGCTACTGAGTTTTATTTTGGCTAACTCAAGTGCTCTGAAAGGAGCCACCCACTGTCCATTGGGAGCTGCTGCTGCTGCATTGATCCAGTCTGGAAATGTAGTCACACAGTGGAGGAGGATAACATTTTTTATTAAACTTAATGCATTTATTGCTGTTCATAATGGGTAGATTTTAAATATCTTATTTACTGTTGTAAAAATAGATACAAAAGAAGATATCCTGAACCACAACTTCCTGCTTTTAAGAGGTGTGAAGTGCATTAGATTTGGAAAGTCTTGCCTTCTTAGAATACAGCAAATGCTGTTTTAGTGATGCAGTTCATTGTATTAGTTTATATGGTAATATTGAATTGTTTTGTATTACCAGTATATTGATTTAACCTATAATATAAATATATAATATATTGCAGACTGAAATTTGAAATACTAAAGGAAATTACTTTTTTTTAGACAGCAAAGATAATTCAAATTATTGCAATTTTTCCAGAATTTTCCTTTGTTTTCTCTGCATCTCAGTGCATCACAGGAGTCATATTGAAACAGAACAAAAATGTTTTACTATGGCAATATTCCAGGGTTTTTTGGTTTGGGTTTTTTTTTTTAGAAAGTTGAAGAATATGCTTTATGTGCAGCAGTGCACACTGTGGGATGATATTTCCACCTGTTCAGGTGTTCCCAGTTCAGAAGTGACCATGTGGTGAAGGCTGTGTTGGAGGGCTGTGTGCTCCTCTCACAGGTAGAGCAGCTGTGGAAGTTCCAGCTCAGAACACCAATGACTGCTTGAAACCCAGTCAGCACCAATGCAAATAACAAACCCTGCGCCAGGCTGGCCTGCTGGGGCTGCTGCGGGAACACCTGGAATCCTCAGCTCTTCACTGAGTGTTGGAGCTGTTTTCCCAGAGTTTACTGAATCCTGTCTTTCTAAACTGACTGTTCTCCAGCTTGGTGTTGTGATTGAGCATGGTGAAAACAAAGGACTCTGTTGCGCAGACACTTTCTGTGTTTTGAAGCATAAACATGACCTTTTTCCTTGTGCATGTAAGCTGATTGATCATGCTTTAGAAGAATGCCCTGGTGTGAAAAGTTCAGACAGCCCTTCCTTCAGCTGTGCAGTACTCAGGAAGGCCTCATTCCACAGGCCAGCAGCTGCCTTCTGCTTGTATGGAATGTCCTCACAAAAGGAAGAACTGCTAACTCTGAGCACATCACTTCTAGAGTTGCCCTTGCTTCTCTTGGAGCTGATAATTGGCTCTTCCTTCCCCCAGGTTCCCTGACACAGGCAGGCCTTTGGAAGAACTTGTTACTGTTGTCTGCATGGCAAAGAGCCACCTGCCTGTGAGGGTTTTCTTTCCAAATATTTGGCATGTCTGTCTCACTTCCAAGTCTTTAGTGGGCAAACTTAAACATGTTGGAGGAAGGGGAGACAGGCTGTGCTGCTGCATGGATTGCATTCGGCTGTTTCCCTCCTTGCACAGGATCTCAAGGAGGCTGCCTTAGCTTTGATCTCTGGACTTAAAACTATCCTCTAGCTGACTGAAATGGTTTGCATCTTGCACAGAATTATAGCCAGAATAGAGATTCTTATCTTGGAAATTTTTTTATCTTGGAAGCAAAAATGCCTTGTAAGTCCAGAAATTCAAGGGTGGTGTGTCCTTTTCCCTAGTACAAACATAAATACTACATGTGAAAGCTCTGCTATGTCATGCTGCTAATGCCCAGGAACTAATTAACAACCAGCCCCAGAGCCTCTGCTCTGGCAATTCATAACAGCCTGGGGCAGGAGGAGAGCAGGGATGTACTTGGGATGTCTACACAGGCTTCTTAACTTTCTAAATTTTTACAACATTTATTTTATCAACCCTCCCATTGTACTGCTGTCTTTTGGATTTACACTTGTCAATGTATTTTATTATTTCTTACACCAAGGTATGAGGTGAAAATCCTTATAGAAGAGTTTAGTCTGTTGAAATTCAGAACTGTTAAGCTTGCTTGACCTGTATTTCAGAACCAAGTTTTGGTTGGTTCTAGACAATAGATGAATAACCACTGTTCTGCGATTTCTTTTGTTGCAAGAATCACTTGTCTTTGGAGCTTTTAAAAGAGTCTTTACAGACTATGGGAAAAAAACTTCTGGGAAACAGTTAATGCTTGGTGTTCCTTCAAAGTATTTATCCATTTTGCACGACTTTTAAAAAGGTATTGTAACTTGGAATTTATCTCCTTTACAATTATGTCCCCATAATTTAGCTGAATCTAGTAATTCCAGACTGGAAGATGCGGTGTTTGTGCAGCCAGCTCATTTCCTAGTGCAGGCTGGGAGAGAGCCCCGGGGTACAGAACACCCACTGCTCAGGTCCCTGTCAGTCGGGATTAGCCAGAGGGATCTCTGCTCTGCTGCACTGGAGCTGTTCTGAAGGGTTTGTGGATAGCTGGGTTTACCATGTGCTTGTGATATTTGGACCTTTTCAGTCTCTGAAATGACACAATTCAGTGGGAAGACAATCCTTGTCACTGAGGATATGCTATTTTTTGGAGTACAGTGCATGTTAATGCATTGGCTGATCTCTCACATAGTGCATGGAGTGAGCAGCTCTCTGTTCTGTACTGTTGGGGACTTTGTTTGCCTTTCAAAGGCCCTTACTGATGGACAGCCTTGTATGCTCCGAAGTTCAGACTTCTTGCCAATGGCCTTTTTCAATATGAATGTTAATCATTTTGGTGTGTTAAATTTGTGAGACTTGCAGCTCCATAGATTTATGAACACTAATGGCAACCTTTCCGTTTTAGGTGTGCATCAGTTTTGCACTCAGTTTTCCTTGAAACAAAAGCTGGTGTTTGATGTGATTAATCTTGTCCAGGATACTGGCAGTGGGCCTGTGAAACTGACTGAGGTGGTGCTAATCCCTGGCTTGACTGAAGTGTGTGTTAGGAGATGCTAGTGACTGTGCCTCTCACCTGGCCAACACTGATCATTTCTTCTTCTAGATGAAAGAACACGTCTTTCAAACTGCCTGCAGTGTAGGATCTGTGTGGGTTTACACGGCAGATTCAAAGAGAATTGTGACTTGTGTGTGCAGAGTGACTTGGGTAGGGGACAATCAGCATGTCCCCAAGTTATTGTTTATCTTGGCACAGCTGCAACTGTGGTACTCATTTGGGTGGGTTACAGCAGCTGTGGCCTTGCTTGCTCCTACACTGGACAGACAGGATCAGATCCCTCTTTATCCCAGGTGAGCTTAAACCAAGATGTGAAGTCTTGACACAGTACTAGAGGAGGGAGACAAAGTGACTTGAACTAATGGTTTTCACATGCCAGCTTGTACTTTAAGTGAGGTGGAACTTGAACGTGTGATTTTGTGGGTATGCAGACGTTCCTGGCATTGCTGGAGTGCTATGGGTGGATGCTAAATGCCGTAATCGCTTTGGTTATTAGTTAGTTTAGCTACTGTATGAAGACACAGGTGTATGTTTTATTGGAGTCCTAACTGAAATGGCCCTACCACAGGAGGTAAGCAAGCAAATCACCTTGATTTGACCTTAACATTTTCCAGCTGCAGAGATGCCAGCAGAATGTGAATCAAAACAGTACTGCCTGTAAACACATCCCAGAGGAGCCAGCTACTTTCTGCTGGTTTAACTCTGATTGAAGGAGTTTGACTCCCCTTAAGGTAGATATGATTTTATTTGTACAAATAAGAAAAAATAAGTCAGATGTACCGGTATGATAGGAATCCTCTCTATGGATCCTAACAGTGCAATTACAACAGTGGAGAAAATAGCCACCAGTAATTCTATTCTCAAATGGTATATTCACTATACTTTTTTACTTTTCCAAAATGTTCATTTCACTGGGAAATTTCCTAATTTGTAGCTACAGCGATAAATTTCTTTATGGTCATTTAAGACCTGTTTGGTCTTCTCTCAAATGTTTCCTTATCCTTATTTTTATACCCAAGTATTCATAGAAAACAGTATCTTCTCAGTTTCTATTTTGAAAGGTTTCTGGCGATGAAAAAGGAGGATTTGCTTTCTTTATCATCATGACAGCCTTTGAATTCAGGCAGACCAGCAGAACCAACTGCAAATGTGAGAATCAAGGCCTGTGCCGGGTGCTGAGTTAACTTCCATTTTGTTCTAAGGGGAGCAACACTTCAGATTCTCTGCTGGAAGTGTTTTTGATGCACTCTACAACAGCATGTGCCATCACTGTGGCCATCTCACAGGAGCAGCTATGTTCTTGTCTCCAGACCTTGCTGTCTGTCACAGAAACTTTCTTTGGTCACTGTGACTTGAGTAAAGAGCATTGGCAAGATTAATGCCCCATGTCCTTCTTGCCTACCAAAACCCTCCCAAATTTGGAAGATATGAAGGCCCGTTGTTTTGGTTTTGCCGGTGTTAAGTGTGATCAATCACAAGGGAATTCCTAGTGGAGAAACTTCTCTCCGGATGGAGAAGTTGATTCCCCTTCTTTGTCTTCCTTCCCTTCAGCAGGCTGCATACATAATGACGGCCATTTGACAACAGAGACTGTGTTTACCTTTGTCTGAGCTACCTGCTGGGCTGTTACCTGGCTGTGTTTTCTCTGCAGACAGATGTTTCTGTCATTCTTAGTTGCTGTGCTGCTTTAGCTTGCTTGTCTCTAGCTTTCTCATAACTCCATTATTATTTTACTTGAAAAACAGCAGCAGACAGGTAGATTTCTGTCCCCTTACACTAGGAAGGGAACATCAACCTTCTTTTGCATTTGTAGCTCTTTTTAAAAGTAAGTATGCTTCCCAGATGAGGACTCCTCTATTAGCTTAGTTATATGCCTCTGTGTGTCATCTCTTCCACTGCTTTGGATAGCTGTGGATTTATTTGGGAGCAGGAGATCAGCTCTGCTGGGTTCAGCTGGTTCATATCACCACACTGTTTTCTATTTCGTAAGACTGGTTCTTCTCAAATCCACCACTTAAGTTACAGTTCTGCCTACTTGAATTATCTTTCCATTTAGAAATTTAATCAGTCCATAATGATGTGCTCCATGGCAATTTTGGCAACTGATTTTTTTCTGTTCTGTCTTCTAGGCTTGAGTTTGTTGAGTAATCTTTTTTATTTAACTGCATTTTTTTGTCACCATGTCCATTAAATGAATAGCTGTGCCCCACCACTGTGCTGATTATTCATGCCTCCATTGATGTCTAGAGCAGCTGGGTCTCACAGGACCAAGATTCTGGTGGTATCTGTTTCTAATAGAGCTCGCACCCCAAAGTGTGAGTGGCCACTACTAACGGCTGTCTGTTCTCTGCTGTTGGAGATTGACTGAACAGCGTTAATGGCTATGCTGTAACCTCTATCCTTTGTCCGTGTGAAGGAACTCCAGTTACAAAACTGACAGCCTTCAGAGAGGTAATTACCTTCTATGACTTCTCTTAGTGACGTGACTGTTCTTGTCCTTTGAATTTTGCTTTGGTCAGTGGGTCTTACAATTTGCTGATGGATTAAGATTGTAACTAATAAATTACAAATATGACAGTAGTCTATTGTGAAGACAGTGAATTGATAGCTTACTAAGGAAGCCCTTTTCTTCTGTTGAAAGTTGGTAGCTTTGAGCATGCTGTACTTTGTACCAGCGCAAGTTTTTCAGTCTTTTGCTGGGAGGTTGTCAGAGAGGTTGGGTCATCAGTTCTAAACTCAGTGTGAAACCTGCAGTTCGTATTGACGTTCCAGTAAACAGTTTCACTTTCATGAAGACTTACTTGTAGATAATGGAGTCTAAAGACTTGTCCCACCCCTGCATGGTGTTTGTTGGTGTAAGGTGTGGAACAAGTAACCAGTCTTGTGTCAGAGCTTGGTCCTGTGCCAGCTCTACCACCTTTTCCTTTCTTTAAATTCTTTCATTTCTCATTCCTGTGCAGGACAGGGGTGGTGACGGTAGTGGTCTCGGTTTTGAAAGAGCATCAGACTGGCTTCACCAAGATGAGGGCTGGCTCTCTGGCACTGCTTCTGACCCAAAGGCACAGGTGTGCCAGCAGTGCCAGCAGTGCCACAGTGCTCCTGCTGTCCCTGGTGCTGGGGTCACAGCAGCAGTGTGTGGCCACGACAGTACTCCTGGGAGGAGGCCTGGGTTGTTCTGGGCTGGATTATCAACCTGGCATGGTTCTGCTCAGCCCTCGTGCTGTGTTTGGATGGTGGCTGCCCTGCCTCCTCAAGGGAGCTGTGCTCAGGTCCCTGAGGGCCCAAGGACAGCAGCTCTCCAGGATGTCACCCCAAGACACATGGACAGGGTACTCTGTCAGTTCAGTTGTAAGTAAATGCTGTCTTTTAAGGTGACCATAAATGACAAGGAACTTCTTGCTTATTCCTGGGCATATCCTTTCTGTAGCTCACTGAGAGGATGATGACAGGCAGCAGCAGCATCAGTATTAAGAACTGATAAAAATGGGACAAGGTGATGTGTGTGCATGTTTACCCTGCTGCACGAGAATGTGCTGATCTGAAGTCTACATTAATAACCTTGCTGAGGGCTACTTTTAAAACATACAAAAAAAGATTTTGACAGTATTCATCAGAAGATGTGTGCTGAGTGTTATTTGGAATTAACCAGGAGCATTACTGTAGAGAAACAACTTATGAAATGTATTTGCAGTTTTAAAGAAGCAACTTATTTGAAAACCATATTTGAAGTAATAATTATGTGTTGACTATATATATGTGTGTATATATATATGACATTTTTCATCAAGTTTTTATTGGGCTTTAGTTTGACAAAAGAAGTGTGGTGTTACACATTTCTTTTAAATGCAGTATGTGTAAGGTAGATTTTTGAGCCTACTTTTGCCCCTCCTTGCTGGGCATGTTCACATTTGCTCTGGTATTTGCAGCTTTACCTCTTAGGTCTTATGAGAACTGAAATAATAGAGAATGTCCTGTATGATATTAAGTTAAAGAATAAAACCCAATAGTTTGAGCCTCTGTAGAACTCCTGTGCTATTGCTGAAAAGCTCAATTTTAAATGTTTTGGGTTTGAAGTGGTCTCTCACAAATAGGCAAGAAAATGCTGTTAGGTGGATATGCATTCTGTTACGATCTGTAATTTATCCTGCTGTCTGTGATACTGAGAAGATAACTAGCAGCTGCCTTGGAGCACCTTACTGAAATGGTTCATTTTAGGTGGCATAAATGGCTTGTGTGCCAAGTATTTTCAGCTTCTGCAGTGCAGTAGTTGGGGTGTTGGTGGATTCCTCCCTTCCGCGCAGGCCGGGGTTCGGTGCTGCATCCTGCCAGAGGGGCCCGTTCCTGCCCAGCGCTGCCTCTGCCGCACTTCACAGCGCCCGGAGAGGACGGCTCAATAGCAGCTCTCTGAAATTGTAGATATTCTTATGGAGCTGAAGTAAGACATTCTAAAAATGGAAAGATATGCCTCTAACTACAATTACCCCGTAAGCGTTGCATAAAAGAGCAATAAAGAGCAATCTCGCAAGTGGTGGAAGTGCATTCTTTTCTGCTGGTGTCATCCAGGAGTGTATTTCCTGAGTTGTTGTATTGACATTCTCCTGGACTTGCAGAGAGCAAGCAGGAGCAGGCTTTCTCAGGTTTGAAAGTGGAAATCCCCTAAAACACTAATTAATTGTTGTATTTTTTTAAGACTTAAAATTGCGTAATTTTCCAACTCCCTCCTCGTTACTGAGAGGCTTTGCTTTTTAGCAAAGCTTTTAAACCCTTTATTCTGAGATTTGTGTTACGGCACAGTGAAAATAACTGGTTGAGTTTGTATCTTCAGTGTTGGTAGATTCGCTTATTTAAATGTATCAGTATTAATTGTCAGGCATATCTAAATCCTAAGTGTGAACATTGAATTTTTTTCTGTTATGTGTAGATATGATCTAAAAAAATCTTGTTTGTTTGAATTTGGAAGGGCAAAAAGGAACCCCTGTATTCCATTTAGAGAAGACAGCAACACTTAAATAATTAATGTAATTTATATTGTCTGATACTGGCAAGAAGGTAGCTGTAGCTCTTTTAAATATTATCCTTGATTATTGTTTTGTCTTTCCTGCAGTGACTTCAGTATTTTGGCTGTTACTGCTTTTCCCGAAAGTCTCTGCTTTACATCCAAACACAGGCAACTTCTGCATAAAATTTGCTTTGCTTTAGTTGCTTTCTTCTGACTTTTCAATTGATCCAGCTTTAAATTGGGTGCACAAAACTTCAGTGAAGCAGTCTGGGAAGATTGTGCATTTTCAATGCAGTGCAAAATGGAAAAGAAGCAGGAGGGATCGGTGAGGTACTTTTTTTTTCTTTTCCCTCTCCTTTCTTTGCCACAGGAAGGTACTTTGATTACAGGCATCCCAGCTTTGTGTTTTCCTCAGAGCTGTTGTTTTGCTGTATCTGCTTCCATGCAGGACTTGGCTCTTTGTGTCACCTGCATCACCTGGAGTGTGGGTGAGGCAGGGCTCTGTGTGGGAGGTGATAGGAAATCGGGTATTGCTGGGGTCAGTGAGCAGACCTCAGCGTTTGGTGTGTTGGGTCAGTTGGTTTTGAGCTTGCTGTTTGTTTTAAACTGGATTCTCCTGTAGTTCCTGACCTCTGTGTGCTGGCCCACCACTCCTTGCTTTGTGTGTCCCCTGCCCCAGCCATTCCCTACAGAATGCCTACGAGTGCCAGCTTCTGCTGCTGTCCCAGGGAGCCCGGGCACAGCTGTGACAGAGCCCGCTCCCAAGCTGCCTTTCCATGCAAGTGAACTGCTGCTTTGGTTTCAGCTTCCTGAGGAGATGCCCTGGGCACCTCTCTTTTCCCCAGTGCTCTCACCTGGGCTTTCTTGGTTGTGTCTCACAAAGCCACATGGCAGTGTCAAGACTTCACACCAAATATGTTTCTCTGGCGCTCTTGTCGTTGAACAAAATTTGGTAGATTTGATAAAACAAGCCCACGCTCTTTCCTAACACTTGAAATTCTAGTGCCTGTTACTGGTTTTGGTGTGCTTAATTGCCCTGCTCAGGAATTAGCATGTGACTAGAATATAGGGCAGGGAATTAAAAGGTAGAAATAAGATTGGTGGTGTTGTGACGACTATTTGAGATTCCTTTGATGTTAGCATTTAAAATACGTTTGAGTCATACTTTCAGTCTTTCAGGAGCTGAGGCAGGAAAGCTATCTAAATTGCATCTCCAACTGGTAAACTTTGATTCAAAATGTTGCCATCTCATGACAAAATTGCATGCCTTTAACAGATTTTACAGGAAGAAATCTTTTTCACTGTGAGAAGAAAATCGCATTTTAGGATTTTGTAGTGCTGCATAAAGATGCAGTTCTGCCACACAGCAGGAAGCCTGTGAATGCTGTTCTTAAAATTTCTCCTTGTTTTAACTGAGCATCAGCAAAGAACCATATGCTTTCATTCAGTATTTGCTTTGCTTTGCTTCTTGACCATTTCTACACTTAATCTTCATTCCTTCAATATATAGTTTTCGGTCTCTCTGAATTTTTTTGTTGCTGTATGCTGGATCGCCTGCATTTTGCACTGTTGATGTCTGTTTTGGAGTGTGGTTACAATTATTGACATTATTTAATGTACCATTGACCTGACTTTTCCCCCCTCTGGCACTTCTGCAAAAGGTTTCACTGCCTAGCCAGACACTTTAACCTGAGCCTGCCTAACTTTGTAGCTGTGTTTCTGTCACCTACCCCTGCTACAGGAAGGCATATGGGTCACTTGGATGGGAACAGTTTGTGTGATTTTGTGTTTATCAACATTGGCTCATTCATCTTTCTTTGTGGTTTTTCTCAAATTAGTCAGTTGTCCTTGATCTCCTCTAATTGTGGTATCATTTGTAAATTTTGGTCTCTTCGTCTCTTCAAAAAGTATTAGTAGGAATACTTATAATAGTTTGTAGTAGGACAATAGTCCTACTACAATAGTTTCAATTTTGAGGGGTGAACAAAATCAAATGCACCTCGGAAAATATCACCTTTGGGATATTGGAGAACTGATGGAAGTATTGGTAATTGTGGCCTGAAAACCCAGATGGTTGTTGTCTAATTCTTATATTTTGCTTCTACATTCAAGGGGGTTTTTTAGCTTCTAGCTTGGACAACGGAAGAGGCAAGAGCTTCATTTGCTTAAATGTAAAAGTTTGCAGGTAAAGTGTTCTTGGCAGTAATTTTGCTGTGCAGTTCTATTTCAGGGCAAAAGGAAGAGTAAACTGCAGTTTAGTAATTGATGAAACTTCATTTTAGTAAAATTTTTTGCTAATTGGAAGCTGTGTTTATTGGAAAACAGTGGTATTCCTCAATTTATGTTTATGGTATGAAAGAATTTTACATTTCTGTAGCAGTCATTTGGGCAGGAACATCCACCCGTAGCACTGAAGAACTCCTCAGTGTGTCCTGAGTAAAAGCAGGGTTTCAGCATCATCAGTTTTTCAGTTTTGCAGGGGTGCAGTCGGGTTCCTGTCCCTGCCGAGCACAGCCGCTCCGCTGCCTCGTGGCTCGTTCCTGAGGCACGGCTGTCCCTGCAGATGTGGAGGCTGTGGTGCCCAGCACACAGCTGGGCAAGGGGAAGCGCTGCTCACAGCTGCTTGGCTTCTGAAGGCAGGATATGGCCAGCGCTGGTAGTGTCCAGCTCCAGACCATCTCAGGGATACATGTGACACCACATCGCTCAAAAACTGGCATTGTCCAAACAGGGAGCTGTGGAAGTATGTAACTCTCCAGCTGTCTTTTGTAATGGGGATTGTAGCTGATAATTGTTATCATTGAGAAAAAATTTTGTATAATAATTTTTTTTCAAATATACTATATGACAAAATTGAGAAGCATACTTTTATAAAGGCATATAACATATATTTGGGTTGCTAATACTTCCAGCTGAGGCATGTCTCCCTGCAGGGAGTGAGCATTCTCTCTAGCAGTAACACAGTCACACTTCAGCAATAATTTTGCTAGGAGAAAATACAAGTAGAAATTGATCAGCAGCTGCAGCCATTGTTGTGGTTGGTAGTGGTCGTATCTGTACTTACAGCCATTCTCATTTTAATTGCCATTTGCTTGTTTGTAGTTTTCAGGTGGGAGATGGAGTGGATATGGGTTTGGAGCTGGGGCACAGGGCAGCAGTGCTGTCAGCACAGCACACCTGTGCTGCAGGTTCTCAGCTGTCAGTCTGCAAGTTATGTTATTCTGTGAAATTCATTCTGAAGGACTTCATACCTACATTAATTGCATCTATTCCAACACCAAACTGAGAATTTATCCTTCTGTGCATGGTTCGATGAGTAATTGATGAATGCCCTAGCCACCTGACAGTCTGTTTGGAAAACCTAAAATCCTTCTGTGATGCTGCATGTCCCTCCTCCCCCTCAGTCTGCGATAGAAGAGAGACTGAACTTCATCCCTCGAGATCTGCTGTCTGTTTGCTATTCTGCAGATCTGGCTTTGAGCGCCGTGCTCTGATGAGGCTGTGTTCGATGGCAGTGGATTTGGATACTTCAGCAGAAAAGAGCAACACAGATGTGGGATGGCCCAAAAGGAAGGTTCAGATTTGGGGTCTCTTTTTTCTTATAAGTCGTGGAGCCTTGTTGACTTAAACTGCTGAAAACTCTTATTTATTGCCATTTAGCTTCTTGTACTTCATACATTTGCCAAGTGTAAATGCTCTCCAGACATCCTTCAGATGACAAAGAGGCTTCTTTTCAGATGAGCTACAGACAGTGCCTCAGGCCTTGAAGGACATGGCTACAAATATATCTTTATTCAAAATAGTTGTCTTGCTCTACATGTCTGATACCTTCTGGTGAATGGTTAGCTTGAAAGCTATAAAAGATATTAGTCTCATGAGCATGTTGCAACTAGGTATTTGTGGATGTAGAATCTTGCCTGCTCACTGGAGTGGAGTTAAAGTATGTAGCCATCAGCCAAGAAAAAGCAAAAAACCTGTCTTTTCCTAGAAACTGTAACAAACTGTTTATCAAAAAGCTAGGGTAATGTACATTTTAAGATTTTAATCAGGACGTAGTACCAAATGGTTTTTGAACCTGCATATATTTAAGTAAAAAACAAAAAAAAAGAGGAAAAAATATGTCTTGTAAAGAAGAAGAGATTAGAAAGAGACTAAATTTAGTGGTAAATCAGTTAAACACATCTCCCACATTTCTCAGGCAACAGGTCAGGTGTGTGTAGGTTTCCTTTTTGACTATGGGACTCAGTCTGCACAACTGTGCAGGTGGTTTTTATCCTGCCATTACTGAAGTTACTTTCTTCCATGTTTTCATCTGATAACATGTTTATTTCCTTGGTTTCATCCTTAATTCCGCATGAACTTGTGCACTACTAATGTCCATAAAGAAAACATGTCTCGGAACACAGTGGCTAGCCTGCAGCTGATGTTTGGAGTGTCTTCCTTCTGCATCTGGAAATTTCAAACCCTGTCTTTTGTGTAAACACTGGCACCATCTTTCACAGAATCCATTTTTAGTTGCTTGCATCATCTTTGCAAGTGGGTAAGTTGTCATCTGCTGCCTCTCCATCTGAAGACGTTCTGCAGGCTGGCAGACAGAGCGCCTAGCGTGGTTCAGTCACTTGGCTGCAGGAAGCTTGGGCATGTGAATCCCTGCCTGGTTCTTAGGTGAGCAGCACTCTGGCCTGGCAGGGTGGTACCAATGGCAACTGCTCCTACCTGGAAGTGTTCTGACAGCTCTGTGAAGGAACCTGGAAACAGATAAATTTTAATCATATCTTCCTGTAAAAACTAGAAATGCAGTTCGTCTTGTTCAGGTTTTGACTTTTCATGGGCACTGTAAAGGATGAGCAGAGTCTTTGACCAAGAGCTGAGATTTGCCTTGCTGCTCTAAGTGTAGATATACAAGAATAACTTTGTCATGTATTAAATAATGTTAGTGTCCCAGCAAGTTGATTTTAGCTTATAGGAGCTTTTCCCCTCTGTACTAATGGGTATTTGTCTAATATCATTGGTAATTTACTGTTGTTGCTTGAGTTACCCTTGTAGCTAGATAAATATGAGGATTTTCAGTGATGAGAGGTTGCCCATTGTTTTCCTCATGTTGGTCTCATGAAATAAATACATTATTATTATTATTATTGATCCATTATTATTATCGTGTCCTAGCTGGCAGAGTTGGTAAGAATTGTATTACCTCTTCAGCACAAATTATGCTGGTGACTGTTCTTACTGGCTGCAGGTCAGCAGTGGGAGGCTCAGAAACAGGGAACATAGGTAAGAAGCAAATTTGGAAGAATAACCAACGTAAGGAAAGCAGAAGGAATATGAAGGGAAGGGATTAGGAGGTTGTGAAAAAGCACCACTTCTGTCTGGCATCAATCTTCAAAAGGTCTGGCTTTTTCTTGGGCCTGCACTAAAAGAAGTGGGATTATTCAGTACTGGCAAAGCTGTCTGGATATGTCTAAGAAAATAACAGGAGGAGCACTGAAAAGTGGGGAGTAGAGACTAATGACAATGAAAACTTAAAAGTATGGTTTACTACACTTGGTTTGGTGATTTCTCATATTTCTTCTGTTTCTCAGTAGTGTGTTCTTGCTTCCTTGTGTCAGTGATTACTTGACTGCAAGATCAGCTGGCTCAGGAAAGCACACCCCCATCTGGTCCCCAAAAGCATGGCTGAGTCAGATGAACTCCCTGAACTGCTGGCTTTGCAGTGTTTGACCAGTCGATCAGACACAAAAGAAGGTATTTCCCAGGTCCCTTCCCTGGTGCTGAGAGCAGTGTGAGAGCCCAGACTGGCCTGCTGCTGGAGCCATCGGGTGACTGCCCAGACCGGTGCAGGGTTCTGTGGGAGGAGAAGGGCTGGGAGGCTTTAGGAGCTGCTGCTTGCGTGAGCCACACGCGCAGAGCAGGGGGTGCACAGTGGAGGCAGCACTGTCCTCTGAAGGGGCAGGTATGGGGCTGTTTAGGTGGGGTTTGCTTAAGCAAATCCCACAACTGCCCAATGCGGTGGTCCCTGCCAAACCCTCCCTGGATGGAAAGCTGAGTCTTTATGGTGGCTTGGTTTGCTGCTCTGCTTTGATTTACTGTGTGGTTTCATAAAGCCATTTCAGTGAGTCTCTACAGCAGAGAGGCTGGGAAAACCACTGTTCTCAAAATTATTTTAGGATATTTCAAACTGGAGGCTTCAAATTGAGCAGCTTTGTCTTTCTTGCACACTTGATCTGGACATGCCAGCCTGGAGCTAGGTTATCACTGCTTTTGGCCTTTACTTCTAAATAGAGAGTTTGAAAATTCAGAATAGGTGTTAAAAATTTTCTTGGACTTATGCTTTAAGATGAACTATTTAAGTGTTTTCCTGAAAAATTATCTAACTGAAAGACATTATTTTTTACCAGAGACTGAAATGCGCAGCAAATTCTCATTGTCCTCCACGTTTCCAAGCTTCTCACGTTATACTCTTGAGCTCCATTAGAGCTGTTTACACCATGCATGTCTTAGTTCTGCAACATCCACCAAAAGATCATTCTAGAACATTTAAGGCTTCCAGTTCTTGTGTATTCTTTGCAATAGCAGAGAATTTAGTATGTAAACTTTGATGTTCGGTGATGTTAAGGTGTAGTCAGGTGTGCTGAAATGCACTGAAAAGTGAACAGTAAAATACTTTTTCTGAGTTTTCATTGTGGCTACAGAGATCCTAGATCTTCAGTGTGCAGGAGCAGTTTGAGAATTAAAAGAACTGGAATGCAGGGAAGCATTAAGGTGCGTTTCTGGTGATACCTGTGTGTACTGCCTGATCCCTCAGTGCCCAGGGCTTGCAGAGAGCAGCCCAGGGCAGGACCTAGGAAACTACAGCATGAGGCTGTGGGGAATGAGGGTTTGGACAGCCTGGGAAAAATGTGGGAGCAGTCTCCTGTTCTGGGTCTGACTGCTCAGCCAGGACAGGCAAAATAACTGTGAACCTATTTTTTTATGGTATGAAATCTGGCTGCTAGTTTTCCAATAATGAATCAGTTATCTATCCCCAAATGAGTGGGAGCACAAGTCCAGGGAATACTTTGAGTGGATAAATCCCAGTCTTGTGTAGGGAAGAAAGAGGGTTTTGTATTAGCTCTTCTTAGCTTCTTACTCATACCAGATTTCAAGGCTCTCACAAAACCTACACTTGCTATTTCCTGTTCCTATAAGGTGAAGATGAGAATCTGCCTTGACTTTGTGAGTTCCTGTCCTTAAGCAGCATCCCTAGACAGAGCTGTGGGGGTGGGACTGGGCTCTGGAGAGCTTCTCCTGCTCCCTTATTCTCCTGTGCTGTCACCCGAGCCCATGGGCCTGGCACGAGGGCATGAGCAGACTTGTTTATTAGCTCAAGCGTGTACCTAAGTGTTTGTAGGATCAGAGCCTACAATTATTTAATGTTGGAATCAAGATTAGAAAATCAGTAACTTTGCCAAGAAATGTGTTAATTGAAGGAACATCAGTTGAAACAACTGCCTATGTGAAAGGGTGTAGGTCTGTGATTACATCTCTTAACTGAGATAGATGTACATTTAACACTGACACCTTCACTAATAATTAATTTGATTGGTTTTTATCTGGATGTTTTTACTATATACTCAATACTGGGTATATTTTCTGTTCCAATGAATTAGCACACCTTCCAGCCAGCTCAGAGGGATGTTTTCTGGACGGGTTTGTTACAGAAATCTACTACAGATGGATTGAGAAGTTATTCACAGTGTTGGGGTGAGACGAGAGAGAAAACAATGGAAAAGCCAAATTGAGATTGTTTCACTGCTGTATTTTGTACTTCTCTCCTGGAAATCCCAAACAGGATCCCTGCCCAAGCAGGCACTGCCCTGTAACTTGCAGATAGAGACACAGTGGGATACATGGACCAACAAGCAGCCCCCTTCTGAGAGAAGCGCACGTGTATCTTGTGAGTTTTTGAGACTTGTCCTTTAGATTGCTTAGCAGATATTTCAAAATGAAGGAAAGACTTGATTGGGTAGTTTTATTACTTGATATGCTTGCAAATTTATCAGGTCATTTAGAAACCTGAAACACTGAGTTATAGTCATAAAATAACTGTGGTAAGCGATATAAAAAATCAGATATGACACATGGAATTGTGGTGCGTAGTCTGTGCTTTGGGTTCTTACTGCTTGATTAAAGAGTTGGTCTTCAGAAGTAAAACTTTGAAGAAACCATTTCTATTTTCTAAAACCATAAAGTTGCGCATTTGACTTTTCAAAATCCTGTTATACAACTATTAGAGGTAGTTTTTTATTCTGCTTGCTTAATTGCTGTTTAAAGGGTTCTAGAGAAATGGTCCTTGAAGCTTTAGTTGTGTGCCCACCTGACGTGCAGCTTATGATAGGCTCAGTGTGGCAGCCTTTGTATCTGCAAGACGAAACCAACAAAAATAGTGTTTCAAAAATAGCCAGATATGTCTGGGTATTCATTTGTGGCACCTTGGAAGTCGAGGAGCATTTAATGCTGCTTTATTTGCCGAGAGTGAGTTCTATCCAGTTGCAGTTGACGGAGGTCTCCCGCAGCCCCGCACACCCACGGGCCTGGAGCTGGGCTGAGCACGGGGAATCCCGGCGGGAGCCGCCGTGGATGAGCGTGCGGGGCCGTGCCCTGCCCAGAGTGCCCTGACCGTGCTGGGGCAGAGGGAATGCTCACTGTGCGCCCCAGGGCTTGGCCATGAGCGTGGCATGGTCCTCACAGTGCCGTGTCTGTGGTGAGGGGAGAACCGCGTCTGTGGGAAGGGAAGGTGAGGGGAGACCCGCGTCTGTGGGGAGGGAAGGTGAGGGGAGCACCAGGTCTGTGGGAAGGGAAGGTGAGGGGAGCACCATGTCTGTGGGGAGGTAAGGCGATGGGAGCGCCATGTCTGTGGGGAGGGAAGGCGATGGGAGCGCCATGTCTGTGGGAAGAGAAGGTGATGGGAGCGCCATGTCTGTGGGAAGAGAAGGCGATGGGAGCACCATATCAGTGGGGAGGGAAGGTGAGGGGAGCGCCATGTCTGTGGGGAGGGAAGGTGAGGGGAGCGCCATGTCTGTGGGGAGAGAAGGCGAGGGGAGTACCATGTCTGTGGGGAGAGAAGGCGAGGGGAGCACCATGTCTGTGGGGAGAGAAGGCGATGGGAGCGCCATGTCTGTGGGGAGAGAAGGCGATGGGAGCGCCATGTCTGTGGGGAGAGAAGGCGATGGGAGCGCCATGTCTGTGGGNGAGACCCACGTCTGTGGGGAGGGAAGGTGAGGGGAGACCCACGTCTGTGGGGAGGGAAGGTGAGGGGAGACCCACGTCTGTGGGGAGGGAAGGTGAGGGGAGACCCACGTCTGTGGGGAGGGAAGGTGAGGGGAGACCCACGTCTGTGGGGAGGGAAGGTGAGGGGAGACCCACGTCTGTGGGGAGGGAAGGTGAGGGGAGACCCACGTCTGTCGGGAGGGAAGGTGAGGGGAGCGCCATGTCTGTGGGAAGGGGAGAAGGCAGTAGAGTGGCTCTTGGTGTGGCTGGGCTAGCATGTTCAGGTGTCCTTGTGCAGTTTCAGAAACCTTTGTGCAGTTTCTTTTGCCTTGTTCCAGAAGATAGGTGTCATGTAGATGTGTGGTAAGAATGGGCTGTTCATACAGGCTCATTTCAGGACATGTACGGGGCAGTCTCCCTGTGCTTCACCTGCAAGGTGCTGAGGGGAAAAGTCCTGCCTTGCTGAGTTGGGCTCCTTCTGTGATGTGTTTGGGAAGCGGCTTTTCTTTCTCCATTTGCAGTGGTGGAAGCTGGTGGGTGACCAGGCTTCTGCACCACAGGTTGCCCCCATGACTGCTCCACTGCCTCTCATCACTCATCTCGCCTGAGTTTCCCCAAAAACTCTTTGATTCCTTCAGTGGCTGGTGTGAAACTGCACGTGAGCCATGTCACGAGCTCTTTTAGCAAACCGGAGCAGGGTGGTTAATAAAGACCCCGTGCTAGTGCCAGAAGAGCTCATGGGCCTGAAGAGGAGCCATTCTTCTCACAGCCTGTATGCTGCTGTACACAGAGTAGAACAAAAGCACTTGTTCTTACACCATCACCTCAGCTTTTCATTAGCAGCACGGCACTTCTCTGACAGCACAGGGCTTTACCTTTGCCTGGGCTCTGCGTACAGAGTGAGGGAGAAACCTCTCAAGAGGCCAGCAATCCCAGGAGAGATCCCTCCAGGATCAGCTCAAGTCCCCTTTCAACCCTGTCAGAAACATGCAACTCTGCAGCACAGGTGGGCACTGATCCTGTGCATTGCCCTGTGCTCATTCAGGTGCTCATGGCTGATACAGCTCCACACTGAAGGGTCTCATGGGTCCATTCCTGGCCTTGGAGCCCATTTGCAGCCTAAGCATCTCCTCACCCTTTGAGTAATGAATGGAATGGGGAAGGAATCTGTTTGTCTGCCCTAGGAATATTGGGTGAGTTTGTTCTGAAAATCTGAAATGACATATGGATTACTTCTAACATTAGACCTCACAAGCTTTATTTTCTGAAGGAAATTAAAGCATGGTATCTGTGTAGAAGCTTTGTGAATGCCACTTACTTGCTGTTTTCAAAGCATTAAACACACTTCGTAACTATCTCTGTAATATTGGTTAATAGTGACTTTGGTAATTGAACAAATTAATTGCTCTTTTCCATGGATTGGAATTGTTAGTGTGCTGCCTCTGCAATAACACAGCTTGGGATTATTGAATGCTAATCCTGTCAGTCCTTTCCACACTATCCATAGCCCAGGGCAATTACTTTAACTTTAGCATTTTAATTTCCTCTTTTGCAAAAAGAGCATTAGAAGCATTGCTCCCATTAAGCTTTTATTACCGTAATTAGTCTCTTCTATAGTTTGTTCCTGACAGCAGAGCATTCTGCTGTTATGTGTCATTCTTCTGTGCCGAAAACTGCATGTGGTAAACTTGTACTGATCCTGGGTGTGCTTAATGGTTAACACTAGTATTTGTCATGCATCTTGAATTATGCGAGTTTTATTGACCACCACAAAATAGTATTTTTAAACATAATCTTGAAGCATCATGCAGCCTGCTTGCTCCTGCCCAACCCTTGAGTTGTGTAGGTGATTCTGGTCTCCGTTTGTGAAGGTGAAACACAGTCACACAACATGGGTTGAGTAATGAAATAAAGTTCTCTGCTAATTTAGTTGAGTTTGGAGAGCTTCTAGAAAAAAATGAATATAATTCATAATCCTGAAAACTTGGATTTTAAACATCACGGGCTGAAAATGTAAACTATATTAATATCTTGTTATTGCAGGCAAAATGCCAGCCCCTGAGCAGAGCCCAATGGTGGAGGAGGGGCTGCCGCAGACAGCACAGGAGGCTTCCACAGGCCCAGGCATGGAACCAGAGACTACTGCCACGACCATTTTAGCTTCTGTAAAGGAACAGGTATCTATCTGCCTCATTTTCAGCATTTCATCAGTTCAGAGTGTGTGTGGAGTTAACTGCTGTCTCTTACTGCATTGCTGCAACAACCATCGCTGTTTGTTTCTGTAGCATGTCACCCAGTGCCACCATAGTCTATTTCGTGTATCGGTTTTACAATCTGGATGTAAGGGGTTCAGTTAGCTGCATTAAACAGAAGCATCATTCTGGTATTCTGTATCCCTTGGAATGTCTGCACTGCTCTTATAAGTCAGACTGGAAATGCAGGTTTAGTGGCAAAGAAAGAGAAAAGCTAGTGTAGAATTGATGCAAGATTAGAATCAGCCCTTGTAAGTCCTGCAAAGCCAAGTGTTCAGTTCTGCAAGGTTCTGCACATACAGATTGGGTATGATTAATTGTACTTTATTAAAAAATGGTCTTTAAACTCTGAGTTTGTTTTCAGTTATCAATACCAAGGTACTAATACATTTTAAATGTGAAGCACATTTATGGGTGTGTCTCTAAAGTGATAATTTCTACAGGAAAAATAAAATTGCATTTGCAATCAAATCCAGCCTTAATTTGTAAAGATCATTCAAGTGGGAAAAATAGCAGTTCTACAAGGAAACACTCCAGTTAAAGTTTTTGTTGTTTTTTTCTTTTTTAAATTTAAAGAACACAAAGGGAGAAGGGATACTTTGGCTTTCATTGTATCATAATGAGAAATAATTATCATCTCTGTTGCCTTTATACACAAACTGTAACATCTGAACCTCAGAATAAATCTGCTTTGCTGTCTTTGTTTTGGAACTTCCTTGAAGATGAATCACAACTTGATTCAAGATGATAGCTCTGAATGCAAACGATATAATAGTTCTTATGTTGTCCCATATTAATATATTTTTTTTAAAGGTGAGAATTAGGTTATATCTTCTTGATATCAACATTTTTCACACCCATAATACCTTGTTGTTAAACAAAAATTTTCTGCAGGATGATGAAATTGAATCTTAATTTTTGTGCCTAAATTAATAGTTTCAAAAATAATTTAAGGTGACAATAGCAACACTAAAAATTTCTTAGTAGAATTAATATTAACATTTGCAGTGTGCAGGATATCACTGCCAGAGGCTGTTGCAGTGTGAGAAGTCAGCCAAGAGTTACAGATACCTTCAGTCCCCTCTCTCCAAACAACAGTTTGCCTTGTGCCATCTTAGCCTGTCACAAATGGCCATTAGGACTCATTTGCCTGAAGTACGTTGGTGGTGGCTTTAAATTGGTGCATTTTATGCTGCAGCGCACAAGGAGCGTGCTCACGGTGTGGCCGAGCCGGTGGCAGTGGCAGTGTCAGAGCTGGGCTCTCCAGGCAGGGATCCTGTGCCCAGGAGCTGCAGTGGCAGTGTCAGAGCTGGGCTCTCCAGGCAGGGATCCTGTGCCCAGGAGCTGCAGTGGCAGTGTCAGAGCTGGGCTCTCCAGGCAGGGATCCTGTGCCCAGGAGCTGCAGTGGCAGTGGCAGAGCTGGGCTCTCCAGGCAGGGATCCTGTGCCCATGCCCTCCAGCTGTGCTGGATCCCAGCGAGTGAGCAGGCAGGGCAGTGCTGTCGGGAACAGCTCCAGACATGAGTGTGCACTAAAGGCTTTTGTTAGTGTACCTTTGCCTGCCCAAGCAATGTTTGTATCTTTTTATTAGTCCTAGAGAAAAAATTATAATAGAACATTTCTTTCTTTTAAAAAGGAGGTTAAAACCTCTTCCTCTTTCCATTTATAAAAAGACTATTAAATATGTTACTATTACATAACTAAATTCTGATGAAAGCTAAAAGAAATTAAATAGTCATCTATCATCAGCATTGCACAAACTTCTGAATTGGAGCCTTACTGTGAAATGTACAGGCACATAAAATGAGTGTGAGGGGAGGAAGGTGTAAATTGTCCTTCAGTCTTGGAAGTGATAATATGAAAGAATTAAGAGCAGAACTGCTGCTTTCTGGTATTTTTTCTGTTGATAATAATTAAGGACACTGACATGTTCAACACCCTTCCTGTGTGGCAGAAAGCCCAGAACAGAATATTTTCCACTGAAGTTCTTTACTTTATTAAGCTTGAACAGAAACTGCTACACTGTTTGCTGTTTCCTTTGGTACAGGAATTGCTGCGAGGCGCAGCAGGTCAGTTGTTTGTAAAATAGAGCTGCCACACCCTGACCCAAGTACTTCAGAAACACTGCAGTGGAACCACAATCAAGAAAAGCCTTTATTGTTACTTGTCAAATTGGGCAAGATTTTAACTTACTGAAAACTTTTAAAATTACTGCAGTAGTTCTAAGATAGATAAATGTATTCAATTACTTCAAGCTTTCTGCCATAGCCATGAGACGATAGTTATGATTATATAAAAAGTTGCACTAATTAGCCTTTGAACCCTACAAGCTGCTTCTAAATAAAGTTCCCATTTGTTTCCTTTTCCTAGGACCTCAAATCAGTTTAAAACAGCTATTTTACCAAATTGGAGTGTGTAGTCTAAACTCTGATTAGTCTCTTGTTGAGTCAGGTGTTAGACAGCTAGGTCAATCTCCCTTGGTCGTGTTTTAGGAAAGGAACATTTTGATTCACTCATAGTGTTATAAAATAACACAAGCAGAAGAGGTGTAACCTGTGAAGAAATTTAGATCACTTATAGCTTTGTGCTGTTCTGACAAAGCTCAAGATCTGTTTTAAAGTGAATAGGAGCCCAGGTGGGCAAGAAAGCCAAAGGCACCTGGCTCTTGTCAAAACTTGTGTGGCCATCAGGAGTAGGGCAGTGCCCTCCCCTGTGCTGGCACTGCTTTTTCCAATGTCAGGGATTCTGTGATTCTAATAGAGGAATTCCTTTTTGAATGCAGGAGAATCCCAAGACTAATTGTAATGAAGCTGTAACATATTTTCATATTTTTGTCTTTAAGTGAATTTGATGATGGATTTGAAGTATTTTGAGTTTGTTGTGGTTCTTTTTTTCTTTTTTCTTTGGGGAGGGGATTGTTTTCTATGGGTTTGTTTTAGAGGAGGGTTGGGATTTTTTTTCCCTAAAACATGAATTTCACTTCTAAAAGGTTACAAGGCTTCCATACTATCATGGGTAGAAGTATCTTAGGAATTGCTGAAATAAGTTTTAAATAAAAGTAAAACGTGTATACTTGTGAATCCTGGGGAGTTCTGAATCCTGCATAGACATTTAGTTGAGTTCTGTAGGGAATCTCTTATCCAAGTTAAAAGTAAATTGAGTATTTTCATACTAAAATAACAATTTATTAGAAATTGTAAGGGCAGCATAGTATTTTGGGGAGCTTGGAATGTAGGGCAGCTAATTGCCAACCGCTCCTTGTAGGTTTGTGGAATCATTGCTATTTTCTGTGTTCAAGCTGTATACTGCTGGATTTGGAATGAACTGCTGCTGAATTGACAAGATTATATGGGATCATTTGGACTTGTGAATTTCATGCTTAGGACATTAGTTTTCAGTGGTTGGGCTGAGAAAAGGTCTTGCAGGAAAAGCCACTCATCAATGCAGTTTCCAAAAGTAACGGGAATATGCTGATTTTAATGTCTTTGCTAAGACAGAAGCACTTGCAGCAGTGGCTGGTTTTTCAGTTTGGTCTAGCTGCTTGTGGCACTTAGAGATGGGCAAGTTTTCACATTTTCTTTAGTAAATAGGTGACAGAGTAAGAACGATTGGATATGTTTTCAGATAGAAAATACTTGGGTTTCTCTACATGTTTTTCTAGAGGTGTTGTTTGTTCAGGACTTCACCAAAATCTTTTCCTTTTGTGTAAGTGTATTGAACTGTGTCGTATAAATAGAGACTGTGCACCTCGCTTTTTTCCTTCATTATTGTTTAAGTACAAATTTTTGCATTATTTTTGAGATGCTTTTTATAGGGTTTAGAAGCAGGGAGCAAACCTCTATGTTTTTCAGATGGAAACGGAAGGAAGAATACATTCTGCCAATTTTTTATTGCATATTACAACATCTTTTTGACTGAGAACTATTGATATTAAGTCTTGGAGATTTCTTTACAGTTCAGATATGTACTGCTGTACATTCAGTAGTCTGTGTAGGCATGTCACTTCATGGAGATACCTGAAAAGAGACTTACTAAATGCACTTTCAGTAATTGGGCACAAACTTTGAAATTCTGATTTGCATGCATCTAGTGATCAGTTAGGTGATAAATGTGTGGCAGTTCTGAATTGAAGGCAGTACTTTTCGTTGAATGGACTCCCAAGTTTGCCATGAGTGAAACAAAAATCTTGGTCAACGTTTTGTGAATGGCTGGAAGAACTGGGGTTTTCTTCCAACTCTCTTAGTGTTGTGTTCAATTGCATAGGTCACTCTTGCCTACTTAATCCTAGAACTCTGAGGTTTAGAGTTTCTGCTGTTTACCAGCATTTTAGTTTCAGTGAGTCAAGTCTGAGATGTCAACTTCCTAAAGGTCTTACTCTAGAATAAATTTAATACCACTGCTGTCTCAGGTGAAATAGCTAGCTCATTTCCTTAATCAAAATTCTCTGTACTCCTTTTTCCATATGATGACCAAGAAGTTAATTTTCCTTTCTCCTTTGTACTGTTAGGCTTCAGAGGAGAAACTCCCCTTGAAAAAGAGCCTATCTGGAACTGTGGGGGCCTCTGACATATGCTGGAGTATTGACACCTTGTGTAGCACACTTGGTTTAGATTATCAGCTTGTCTGCTCAGCAGCGACTGAACCCTGGTGCCCAGCTGGCAGAGCAGTACCCTCAGCTCCAGCACTGACTTGAGCTGCCCGAGTGTTGTCACAAAGCTTCCAGAGAGGATGTGTCAGAGGCAGTCCGGGAATGCCTCCAGTGCCATTCTTCCCTCCTGCCACTGGCAACAGTAAGCTTTTTATAAAATGCTAAAATTTTGATCTCTCATCAGCTAGAGCAGCACTAAACTGTTGTACCAGACTAGTGAACAATGCATGCATAAAAGTATTAAGGGCTTTAATGGTCTGCTGCTGTTGAATACAGAGTAAGTGTGATCAGCCAGTAATTGTATCTGTGTCATCTCACATCCTATAATCTGTGATTCTCTCTACACTGTCCAATTTTTTATCTTTTGTCTTCTGTTTTGGAAGATGCTGAGATACTGAAAGCATGCAAATGCAGTTGTGTGCGTGAGTAAACTTAATTTTTACAGAAAATATTGTGATTGCTCTAATATGGTTAGTTAGAAGTACAGGCTTTTTCTGCAGTAGATTCTGGTAGAGAATTTAAAAATTGGGTCACTACAGTATGACATCCATTTTGGAAAATACAGTATTCGATGTGGGTTTAAGTAGTCAGTTGCTTGATCTAGCTCTGAATTATGGCAGGTAGGAACAGAGAACTTTGCATAGATGAGTGCAAGAGGTTAACATAAAGAAAGGTATAAATCAACTTCTGTTTTGTTTGTCCTCTTCTTTGTTGCACATTTGTATAACGAAAATATCCAAAGTATAATAGCCTTTTCTGTAGCCCTGTGTGAACTTTCACTGGTGATGGAAGTTGTGTGGCTTTGCACTGTGTTTACAGTTGAATAAGAAATAGTAAACACAAGGTAAAAATATTCCTCTCAAATGCAGGCTACACTTTCTTAGATGAGTAACTTAAGCTATTGAAAGAGGCTCAGCTCAATTGTTCAACAGACAACACTTTTGTGATTAGAAAGCATTTCATAGTTCAGCTTAAAATTACCTTCAAAATGTTTCATAGACAGTGACATTTGGTATTTGAAGCAACTTAGCATATCCCAGCGTTACTGCAACTGGGAGTGCCAGCCCATCCTAGCCCAGTCTTCTGTCACAGCAGCCACTGAGAGCTGGCCAAGTCAAGAAGCTGCAAGAGATGCCTTTATTTATTGGAGGCATTGTCTCCCTCTGATGTCCAGCTACCCAGTCTGTGTCTGGCTAAGCAGGCATGAACCATTTGAAAGGAGTCTGTGACTTCTCTTCATTGCTTGTGCAATTGCTACCGATTCTTGCAGAGCTGTCAGTAGAAAATCTTTCGCTAGCCACCTGGACCACTGTTTGTTTAAAGTTGTCTGTGTTTTTCCAGAGGTCCTCACATCACAACAGGGCGGGAAGAAAGTAATTTTTATTTTTCAGTATGGTGAATGTAGATCCCTCATTCTCATCTATGTTACTGAGGGATGGAAGTTCCTTGTTAACATAAATGAAAAAGGTGACTCTGCAACATGGTATCATGATAGGATGCAGATAGAAGGCACAGAATTGCCCTTAAACCCTCTTTTATTATCCAATGCCTGCAACAGGAGAATGGCAGTCTTCATGGTCAGTTGTGCAAACAGCATTCCCATTACTTACTTGTTCTCAAATATTTGCTGGCAAGAACCCAACACAGTGGTGGTGGTTGTCCCTTGCCCTGGAGCCACCAGCCTCTCAGAGACACTGAGCTTTTACACAGAGAGAAGACTCAGCTGCTGAGATTGGTGTAACTGGCCTTGCCTGTACCTTGGTGCAGTGAAATGTCATCCCGAGTGAGATTCCTGCTGGGCAGAGCTCACCAAGGAAGAGCAGTTGGTCACCTGGTGTGAACACTACAACACCAACACAGGGTTTGGCCCTCCTCCGAAAAAAGCTGCAGCCTCCAAAAGGAGATTAGAGAGCTCTAAAGTGTTCTGGGCTCTGGTTTTCACTCACAGCAGCCTGTTTGCCTGCAGCTGGTACCAACTGCTTTCCAAAGCAAGCTGCTTTCTTGCCCCGTGTATGTGTGCTTCCTGATCTGGACCTGAAATTATGCTTAAAGCTTTTATTGTAGTTTCATATTAAGAATTATGGCCTGTGGCTTTGCAGTGGAATTTTAGGTTATGAACGTAAAACCTGCAGTTTGATAAGGTGATTAAGTAGTTGCTGCTAAAGAGGTTTATAGAATTACAGGTTGCTTTTTTTTTCCCTCAATGTATGTTGAATAATTTTGAATAAAAGTAGTTCTGGAGGAGCCAGTGTAGTGTGTCTGTCTAAGAAGGTTTGTTTGCTCCTTGGGATGCAATATGGCAGTGTGTTCTGTAATTTTATGTCTGATTTTACTATGTGCTTGACACATAGATGTTCTGCTGCAAATGCTAATAAGCTTATTAAGAGTTGTATTTGAGTCCTGCAGTGCCATTTTGTCAGTAGCCAGTGCTGTAGGAGTTGTGATTTTTGCCCAGGGCAGAGCTCTGTGCAGGGAGCATCCTGTTCAAGAAGTGAGCTCTCTCACTGCTCCCAGAGAAGCTGGAGAGGGAAACAAATTCCAATAGATTCTTGTCAGACTAGTGTGCTGTCTGATAGACACCCATTGTGGGGGTATGTCCAGTGTGCACTCAGAGTGGTATAAAATTTCATTATAAGGAAGAATAAACTAGAAAGGTGATCAATGTAGAGCTGGTTAGGACTTAGTTTTCTATAATAATAATATGATTTAAGGTAAAAGAAAAAGGTTTTAAAGCATGAGGTATTCCAGCTGTAAAAAAGACGGTAGCTCTAAAACTATCCATCTTGTATATTTATGCAGGTATTTAAGACACAGCACCTGCTGCAGATCTCAAATTTAAGAAGGCGCATACACAAATCAGCACTTATGGTTTCAAAGTTTGTAAACTGCTGCTTCATTGGACTCCCAGGCTGGGCATGCCAGAATGTAGTCAGACTAGAAAATAGAGCTGGATTTTTTTTTTCTTGCTATGCTTGCACTTGCGAAAGCACACTGGATCTTCCTAAGCATCAGCATGATTTAAAACTGGCAGATGAGTTGCAGGCCTCTTACCCCTCTGCTGTTCAGTGCACTATGCAGTTTGTGGCTTTCTGGTCAAGGCCAAGATAAAGTGAGGAACAATGTAAATAGACAGCTGATGGTATTGTTCCCAACTCAGCAGTGCAAGTGTCTCTGAAGTGGCCAAATGAGACTTGGTGGCTTTTTCTCCTATTTCTCCTTATCTCAGTTTTTCTGATAGAATACAAGTGAGTTTTGCATTTAAATGTAGTTTAAACAAATGAAGTAAAATGTATTGCTCTGTTGTCCACTTACATCATTCACCTCTTCTACTCTCAAGAAGAAGAGAAGTATAGTTCTTCTGTTTTAACTGCCTTTGAATTTTTGTAGTGCGGGGCAAAAAGCAGGGATTTTTATTTAAATGGGCAATTTATTACTTGAGATGTTATGCAGCAAGACATTTGCTAGAGTAGTGTGTTCATTAATGCCTTTATCTGTAATAGAAAGGGAAATTAATACAGATTGGTTGAATGCAAGCAATTAATGGGTAGCATGTTTAATTTTATTCATCTAATTAAAAGATCAGTAAATAACCATAGGTTTTCAGATTTGCAGTTTGCATCCGTGATATTGCTGTTTAAATATTGGTTTAATGGTAAGGAACAGGAAACATGTCCTGAATGCAAACCCACTTTTTCTGGCCAAAATTGGGGATGTTAAGGTGTTTATTCAGTTTGGCTAGGGAGTTATCAGAAATGTTTGGACACATCCACAATCACATGTATCCTCTGGAAGGGCAGGAGCGGCGAGTGGTTGGTGGAAGGAAGTGGTTCCGCCCCATTCCATGTGATGTGGGATGTGAAGGAGCAGTTTGCAGGAGCTGATATCCCTGGCTCCTTACAGCTGCTGGGCAGTAAACCTCATCAGTCATTTGAGCTTTCACATCAAACAAGTGCTCTGTGTTGCACTTGACCTTTGTATAAGACTTGCTTGGTGCTTCATCTGATTACTAAATATTGGTGTTGATCTATTTTTAGATGGTTTACCTAAACTTCAGAGGGTTTACAGTATCAGTTTGGAAAATAATGCAATTGCTCAATAGAACCCTTTACTCTGGTCAATAAAAGCTAAGCGAGGAGAAAACCGCCCTCAATATTCTTTGATGTGACATAGTCTGGATTTCAGAGAGCTTTAGAAGATGGTTTCAGATATCAGTTACACCCGTCCTGTGCAGCGCTGGTATTTCCCACATCACCCTTGCAGTGTTGCATTCCAAAAGCCTCTTAAAAAGGCTGAAGAAGTTTGGTACCCTTGACCAAGAAATACAAAAAAAGCTGAACTCAGAAAAGGTGAAATAGTACATCTCTACACTCAGCCAGTTTGAAGTTATAAATCTTAAGGTTTCCTACTACAGTCAGAATGTAGGATAGCTTAGGATTTGAAGGTTTGTAACTGGAAAGGTTAGGCTATTTTCTGGTTTCCTTGTTTATAGATTAAATTGAAGACTGACTTTATAGGCATTGATTTTGTTAGACTGTGGTAATATAAGAAGACACAAACATTTTAATTGCAGGAGTAATAAAACCCAAGAATGTGTAAACATTTTTTTCTTTCTGTAGCAGGTGATAAATCAATATTTGCATGAATCACTGATTTAAAGACACATTTAATTTGCACTTTTATAGTTTATTCACCTAAGGAAGAGTCAAAACTGTGATGAATCAGTGATTGTTTCAGAGTTAATCCACACCCATTTTTTAACATCAAGAATGCTTTTCTTTTTATTTTGAAATTTCAGGAGCTTCAATTTCAAAGACTTACCAGAGAACTGGAAGTGGAAAGGCAAATTGTGGCTAATCAGCTAGAGAGATGTAGGCTTGGAGCAGAGTCACCAAGTATCGCCAGCACAAGGTACAGGTCCTGATGACTTTACTTTCATTTGTCCCATAAATTAAAGGCTTTTTAGTGGTGCTTATGTCCTCTATACAATATACTTTCACTGATAGCTATTCACCTCTATTAATATCTGAAGGATTAAAAAAAATGCAGATTTGCTGTAAAGAGTTATGGGACAGTTTCAAGAGGCCTCTCTAATGATAACAGTGTATTATTCCAGACACTTTCTGAATTCACACCTGGAGAATTAGTGGTTTCCAGGGTCACCTGGAAACAGCCAGCAAGTCCCAGGACTACCTGTTTTTGGTGGCAGTGCTGGTTAATTTGTTTTAGAGGGGAGCATAGGAGTGCTTAGGTTCCTGGTACAGGGTCTGGCAGAGTGGGTAGAAGAATCAGTTGTATTGGTGAATTCAAGAAGATAGCTGTTAGAAAAGTTGAAGACTGAAGATTACCTCATTTACTTAAAATATTTGTGTAAATGTCTGCTTACCTGTCTCAACAAGAAAAGCAAAATACTGATTTTCATGGTTTCCAGTTGCTTGCAAGGGGTAGTACAAGTTTATGGAGTTTAGTACGTGGCATTTTATTAGAGAAATCCCCCTATACTAAGAATTTAAGGTTACACTAAGTTTTCCATATAGTGCATATAGTTGTAAATGTGTTGTTGCTGTAGATATTTAAAATGGAAGCTAAAGGACAAGTGAAACAGCACATTCAGTCTGTAGGGATACTGGAGTGTGGCTGGCAGCTCTGTGCCGGAACAGCCCTTTGCTGCTGCCGCCTCACAGCACAGATGTATCCCCACGACGGAGGCGTAGCCACGTAGGGAACTGAAATACTACAGGAATATGTGTGAAGTACATACATTTTTAACAGAATTATATTTTTAGCTTTTTACAGCTTTTCACCATTTTATAAATATTTAATAAATAGTACTTAATTTTTTCATCTGTTGCCTTTTCTTGATGACAGCAGCAGTATAGCCAAGTAGGAAGGTAGGCGACGGAAATCACTGCTTTTCTCTCAAGTGGTGCTGTTTAAATCAGAAATACTTTTCGCCTTGTGGCGTACTTGCTGAGATAATAGGCTTAAACTGTTTCAAGTCATGCAAAACCTGCAAAAGATGCACTGGGAACTGACCTGTCTGATCTAGGAACTGGAGATCATAATCGTGTTTACATAATTTTTTAAAAAATAGCACACTGTTTAACAAATTCAGAAATCTGCAATTTCCCTAAGTGTCAGTGTTAGGCCTACTGTGCTGTGCACAGGTGTGAGCTAAGACCTAGCTGGGACCTCCACCAGCCCCTTCTGCCTTAGCAGAGTGGCAGAGCCGTTTCACTGAGAGAGATGGTGGCCCCTGTTCTAACCTGGAAATTCAAAGCTGGAAAGTGTTTGCAAGCTGCCACATGAAAATGTAAAGCAGTGCTGGTGACCCTTAGTGTGTTTTGTTTCTAAATGTTTTCATGCAAAACCTTCTCCATTTATCAGATTTTTACTTTTTCCAGACTGGGAGGTAGTTCAATTTTGTATCTAAGATAGCTTTGAACTAAAGCAGTGAAATGGCAAGGAAAAGGTGTGAAATTAAGAAAGGGGCAAAACCAAAAACAAACAACAAAAAATCAAATTAATCAAAACCTCAAACAAAAAAACCCAAACAAACCAATCCAAATGCTTAAAAATACACGTGAGCAAAAACATCAAAAGGGTAAAAAATAAAAAGGCTTCAATAGATTTCAGCACATTTTGTATGCATGCTGTCTCCAGTTACCAAATATTTGTGTTACTGTCGTACCTTCTCTAATTGAAAACTGTATGTCATACCAAGCTGTTATGATTTTTTTGATAGAAGAATATTTCTGCATTTCTACTCTACTAACCTAATTCTTTTTCAAGGATAGTAGTGGGCTAAATTAACATTTTCCAAAGTGCAGCTTGCCACATATGCGCTCTCTTTGGGTATATTACATGCTGCTGTCAGGAAGAGACAGCATTGTGACTCATTCCAGCAACAGCTCAGCATGGGCCCTCCAGTGTGTCACCACAGAGGCTTTTAAGCACTGGAATGAAATGCACTGGAGTTACTGCTCAAAGCTGACAAATTTGCTGTTTTCTAAACATTGCACCTGCTAGGTGATGATATCAGTAGGTGATGTATGCTAGACTTGTTCCAAAATCATTTAATAAGAGTCAAGTTAAATGCTTAACCAGTCGAAGTGTTGATGAAGCGGCTTTCTTCCTGTGACCCACGGCCAGAGCAGCCTTTTTCATTCCTACGTTCTGTACCTGTAAAGGAAGTTCAAGTAGTCAGGTATGTTGGGCAGGGATGTGCAATGGGTTATAGCCTTGCGTGTGTGACAATAAAGTGTATGTGTGTATTCAATGTGTGTTACCATTGCCAGCAACACAGAGCCATGTTGCCCCAGTGTAAGGAATTGAGTTTCCAAAAAGTCTCAAGAGCAGAGCAAAAGGGCAAGAGTGGAAAACTTGGTATTCAGGTAGCATGAGAATTCTGAGGCCAGGGGTTGCCTTTCAGACACCTGAAGTCTGCATTGGAATTCTCCTTTTACTTGAAGTCTCATTGTAACTCTAGTTCAGTTTGTGCTAGCATGTGTCTTTAGCATTCTTTTGTACAAATATTTTGTTTCCAAAAAGGCTTCTAAGTGCTTGTTTTCATTTTAGAAAAGAAGTATCTCATACTGTTCATGTGGCCAAGCTAGTTTTTTGTAATCTGTAGCTGTGGTAGAAAGAAGTAAAATAAAAGGTCATTTAGAAATTGTTACATTTTACCCAAAATCAGTGTCTCATGCTGATATTTAGACACAAACAAATCTGATGGACTTGCCTATTTTTCCTTTGAAGAGCTTTTTATTTGGAAAACCATAGCTTATAATCACTGCAAAAAATGATGTATTATTCCAAGTTTGGTGTTTTAGAGTGAGGAAATACATTTTCCCATAAAAATATTTAGACTGATGTTAATAACACGTGGATGAATTCTGCATTTGCCTGCATCTGTACTACTGTGAGCACAGGAAAGCACGTGACTCGGTGGAAGGACAAAAGGATGGAAGATAGTTTGATAAAAAATCAGTATTGGAAAAATGCAGGAGAAGGTTGGGTTTTACACTGATATCAGACATCTGCTTGGTCTGTGCAGTAGCTGACTCTGAAGGCATCTTGCTAACCTGGACGGTGTGACATCTGTCACCTCCTCACTCTCAGAGTTGTAGCTGTGTGTGTCAGGTGGTTTGACTTGTTCTGTACAAAGGATCAGAAATCTCTCTGGAAAACTGGGAACTGAAAAAAACAGTGAAAAAATGAACAGAAACAGACCTATGATTTCTGAACTTATTTACATGTAGAAGCCAGATGCTCTCGAGTGGTGATCCCCAAACCTCCTTTGCTGGACCCTGCCACGAGCAGTGCCTGCTGCTGTCTGAACAAAATGATGCTGGTGGTACACAGGTGTCTGCGGGCTGTGCACGCTGGTTGTGCAGTGCTGCTGGTGGCACACACTGCTGTGGGCTGTCATTGACAGCATAACACCTTAAACAGCAGTTTGTGTCATAAGTGGTGCTCTCACCTGTCCCGCTGCAGACAGGTTGCACTGCCTGATGCTGTGATGTACAGGAAGTTACAGTGAATAATTCCCACAGACTAATAGAAAATTGAACTCGATAGCCAATGGTTTAGTTGTCAGGTATAAAGCACTGAAGAGTGATATTTACATGGACTATTTAAGTTTTATCTGCCAGGGGGTTTTGTAAAGGTTTCTATGATTAATTAAAAATAAAATAAAAAGTCCAAACTAACCACAGGGTTCATTTGTGTGATAATTTTTTTTCTTTCTGCAGTTCTACTGAGAAGTCATTTCCTTGGAGATCCTCAGGTATTATCTTTTATGTACAATTTGCTTTAAGCCCAAGTAGATTTATTTTCTTGCATTCATTGCTTGTTTTGACACAAATGTAACATTAAGCAGCAATGCTACATATATTTTCCAAGTGTCCTTTCTAAAGTATGACATTAATGTTTTCTTTGTCACATATGGGACATATGTGTTCTCTCTGTTACTGTAAAAGGTGCTTGAGCTTATAGGTAGTTGCAAGTACTTTTCTTGTATCTTTGTGCCTTTGCATTTCTGTGTGAGCTGTGACTCTAACACAAGGCTTGTCACATACTGGGTCTTCCTTGCAATTAACTAAAACTTACTTGTGAGTCTTCCCCTTGGCAGGTAAGGAGCATGAAAAAATACTGCATGTTTTAAGCTTGAAAACTGTTTTCTTTTTACAGATGTTCTTACTTAACTGAGAAAATCTCTAATAAGTGGAGTTTTTTCTGAGAGTGCTTTTTCTACTTTTGTACCTTGAGATAGTGTGAACTTTCTTTCCAAAATAAGCATTTTTCTTGTACTGCTACATCTGCTTCTGGTTATATTGGTGGAGAGGGTAGGACTGTTTCTTCAAGGTGGCATTCCCTGGTCTGTTGGGATAATCCTTCTGGCCCTGACAGCCAGAGCACAGAGCTCTGACAGGTTGTGTGCATCACTTGATGTTTGACATTGCGGAGTCGCTCTCTGAGCTCCATGGGCTCTGGAGTGATGGGGGCACGTGCAGGAACTACTGAGGACAGGCACAGACAGGGGCTGCTGCAAGTCACTTGTTGTGCTGGGTGTGTTCTTGTCATGCTGGCCAAAATGGCCCAGTGCAATCCCAGTGCAGCTGGCATTGTAGGGTGAGAGCTGCATGAACCCCGTTCTGCAGAGCCTTCCTGTCCTGCTCATGCAGGTCAACAGGGTGCTGTCTGTCCTTGGAGCTGAGTGCTGCTGCACAGGGACCCCACCTGCTGCTGCTTGCTCAGTCAAGCATATTTATAATTACCATCATTGGCATTACTTTATATGACATTGCTGGGTTTTGTTTTATTTGGAAATTAAGCTCTTAAACTTGTGCATAATTGTATTTTCATGGTTCCTGTTGCTGCATTTGCTGCACCTGAGGTGAGGCACATGTTAGCTTTTTTCCTTTATTTTAAAGCTAATATTCTCAACAGCCCACTTGCACTGCCGTTTAACTTTTGCTAGTCATGGTGGTGCTTTTCAGGTATTCTTTCAGCAGTAGTTTTAAACAACAATCAAAATTTGTTTTCTCAAGTAACTGAAAAAAAAGTCTTACATATTTTTTCAATGTGAATGTTGGATTTGTGGGTTTTGTTTGTTGGCGATTTTTTAAAATCACATTGTTTCCCCTTGCTCTGTAATGTCCCAATGATATTTCACAACTGGTACAGATTTTACTGAGGTAAAATCAGGTGTTGTTTTACTTATTTCAGCCAGTTGCATTCCACTGCTTTATTTCCTCTTCTGATTTTCCCATAACTTACTCACTTTCCTCCTTGACCTTTATTAGTTTCTCTTTCCTTCTTTCCTTCTTTCCTTCTTTCCTTCTTTCCTTCTTTCCTTCTTTCCTTCTTTCCTCCAGCTCATGTCTTTATTTTGTTCTTTAATTCTCCCTTCACATTTGTGTATTTTTCTTTAGAAAGAATGTGCATCTCCCTGCTAAGCAGTCACTTGACGTATAGCCAAAAATTCTACTTCTGTTTCAATGCTCTATGTGTTAATGCAAACCTTGATGTGTATTTCACACATCTCTATGTTCAAAGTAGCCATTCCTGAAGTAATTGCTCAGAAGTGGGCATGTTGGAAAAAAACCTCTATTTCTTGCTTAGGAGTTCCTGATCTACATTTCATTTCCTGTTTACATTTATGCTGTGATTGTGGTTTGATTATAAGTTTTTATTCCCCAGTTCACCATGAATCTTTGTTTTGTAGAAGTGTCACTAGTTGCTTTATGAATTGTAATCTGAAAATACTGAAGATAAAGATGGATTAAACCACTGCCTTAAATCACCTTTTCTGCTACTGTAGGTAGTGGTTTATGTCAAAAGCATCAGTGGATGATAACATGTGACTGTAGCTGTAATTGCTTTCTGCATCAGTAGAATTATACATAATTTTTCACAGAAATATAAAGTGATGTTGTTTTGCAGACGCTTATAAATAGAATATTAGATCAGCCATTTATAAGAAGGGTATTATTTTATTCAGGGCATTCCTCCTGTTTTATGGTAGTGGAGTCAGATAGAAAGACAACAATTCATTTTATTGTGCATTCTTGCCTTTGTTAAACAGCCTAAACAATCTTTATTTTTTAGCCCTATGAAGGCTTTGGCCTGGTGAGCAGTGTGTGATGGGAGCGAGATTGGGCTCAAACCTCTGTCCTGGGAACATCTGCACTGAGCAGCACAATTGGACCTTATTCTTCCTGTGTCTCTCCCCAAACTGATTGTCAGTTTGACGTTGATTTAGTATCATGTAATATCCAGTAACTGAGATAATAGGGCCTTGTATTAGATAAACAAAAAGATTGAAGATTAAAGTATTGAAGTTGGATGTAATCCTAATGTAAATGTCCAAGTCCTCCAAATGTTTTATTCAGAAGAACAAGGAACACCCACTGGTGGCTGTTACCATCTGGTGTTGAGCTGGTGTAACAGGCTGTGAAGTCAGTTCTGGCAGTGTTGGTTCTCTGGATCATTTCTAGGCGTACTGATAATTAAACTAATGGAAGTGTAGTAACACTTCTTGTTAAATCTTAATTAAATTTGGTCAAAATACTCCTAGTAAAATAATTAGCCGCAAATTTTACAAGCTAGTTTTGACCTAAGAATGTACTACTGGTAAATAACTGCTGACTGCCTAGGATTTCTAGGATTTATTGATTTTTAAAAATCTGACTAGTGTTCAAGTGTTCTTCATAATAGCAATTGCTGAGTAAATTTTTAGTATGAATGTTCCTTATGGCTCATTATGCAGGTAGTGAGACACCAGCATTTTGTGTGCAGCCACTGGTAAAAGCCAGAGTATTTCTGTGCATCAGGCATCACTGCCCAGAGCCCACAGCTTCTGGCACCAAGCAGTCCTTGGGGCTGGGCTGGAGCTCCTTGGCATGTTCCCGTTGGATTTGCTTCAGAATCTTTCATGGATTTCTGTGGCAAGAATTTACCTTTCAGGTGTTACCTTTAAACATAACCTCCGTTACATACTCTGCTTCCTCAGAGAAATTTAGCTTGGATATTACAGAAAATTCTTCATGGAAGGGCTGTCCAGCCCTGGCACAGCTGCCTAGGACAGGGTGGGGTCCCCATCTCTGGAGGGATTTAACAGCCGTGCAGATGTGTCACTTTGGGATCGTGGGGCAGTGGTGGCCTTGTGCTGGGGGAACAGCTGGGCTCGATGGTCTCAGAGGGCTTTTCCTACCTAAACCATTCTGTGGTTCTGTACTGCATCTTTGCTGCCTGCTTAACAGGATAACTGAATGCTTAATATTTCTGTTAAAATAATGTTGATTCAATATCTTCATCTTTGTCCTTTTTTTCCAGACTCTTTAACTTTTTCCTTTCTTCATAGGAGCATTGCTGTGCCTCCTTTGCCTTTCCTTACAACACTGTCATTTGTCTGTACAGTTCAGCTGGCATTCTTGGAACTGAAGTTAGCTTAAGAGGCAAATATTTAGGTATTAGTTTACTAAGTAAAAAAAAAGTATAGAAATTTGCAGCAACTACTGTTCATAGTACACAAACAGGGATGAAATTCAGCTCAGCCTTTTACATCTGGAGGTATTGATTACAGGCCCTTAAAGGTAGCTATCCACTGGGCACTGCAGCACAGTGGCACAGTATTTCTATTCTTCAGAGTGTACTAGATAATCAATTAATTTTTCATTAAAATAGGTTGGAATATATATTTGAAAAATTAGTGTTGTAGAGCTACATCAAAACTTTCAGATAACAAAATTCTCAGAGATTTATATTAACATTCTGTTCATTGTGTTTGGGAGATGATACCTGTCTTCCAGTAAACTGATTCTGTTTGGCGTAAGTCCTCCATTAGTATGTATGAGAAAATGATCATTATTGAGTTTGCAGGAAACTTGCATATGAAACACTGGATTTATCTAAATAATTTATTCTTTCAGATCCTCCGCCCACCAGTGTAAGCAAACCCCAGGTGTCAGAGGGTGTTCACACCAATGCCTATGATATTAGGACAGAAGCAGAGCAAGGGACTCTCTACTCACCAGAGCAGACATCTCTCCATGAAAGTGAGGGTCTGTTGTGTGCATTTTAAATATTAGAATATATTTCTGTATTGACAGTATAAAAATGTAATACAGTTATGAATGCAACAAATAATAAAGTTATATAATACTTGGTGAACTTGTTAGATGATTTTATTCTTATGCTGGCTTCATATTTACAGGGTCTGTAGGTAACTCAAGAAGTTCAACACAAATGAATTCTTATTCTGACAGTGGTTACCAGGAGATAAGCAGTTTCCATAACAGCCAAAACTTGAACAAGGCAGAGATCAGACAGCAGCATTCCCTTGGTGGACCCCTCAACAACCATGATGTGGTGAGGAGCTCGCGCGCCGAGGGGCAGACATCAGTCCAGGTACTCTGACCAGTGCACGGTGCACCTCTGGCTGTGCACGGGCTCCAACAGGGCTTGGAGACAGTAGCTGTATAGCTGGGCCCCCCTTTGTGTGGGCTGGAGTTAACGTTATGAAATGAGTTTTTGTTTAATGCTTTCACTGGTTACAAAGCGGGAATGGCTTGCAGCAGAGACTCCTTTGCTGAGATCAGCACATGTGATCTGGGTCATTCACAGGAGCTGAAGTGAAGTAGCACTCCTGACTGTGCAGTACACTGCTATTATCATATCAAGAAAGTATCACTCACTCAAAACTCATTGTGAAATGGGGGAAAACCTTCCTAGAAGTTAGCCTGTATGTAAGCATAGTTCTTAAAAGAAGATGCTACTTGTGTTCCTGTACATTCTATGGTTTCTAGCTTTTCCCTCCTTTTTCAGTAAATGGAATGAGAGTAAGACAGTAATTGCTGGAATATTTCTGGATTATACCAGAACTCTTAGCATTACTGTTCCTGAGTTTTCAGAGTGGTTGAGTAGTGAGGAAGGAAGGCATAGGTGAAGATTAACATAGCAAGCCAAATGAGAATGATAAACAGGTGGATTTTTAATGTTGAATTGTCATTTTATATACTAAGAAGAATTGGTTAGAAAAAAGCTACAGGGAAACTTGAAGGAATTAGGTTTAGGGTAAAAACTACACTCCAGCTGCCTGTATATACCATAAAGTTGTGTGCAGTTCCTGCTGACTTCTTTGTCTTACAGGAGAACAATATCCACTCCATTACCTAAATGATAAAACTCATAAATGTTTTTGATTTTCAACAGCCTTCAGCAAATACTGCTACCAACCGTGTGATGAGACGGGTCAGTTCGGTGCCATCCAGAGCACAGTCTCCCTCCTACGTGGTCAGCACGAGCATGTCCCCGTCGCGGGGGTCGCTGCGGACGTCTCTGGGGAGCGGGTACGGCTCTCCCAGCGTTGCTGAGCAGAGATCCCTGCCTTCCCACGCGTACTCATCCACCACACTGCCCGTGCAGCGGGCGGGCTCCCCGTACGCCGCTCACAGACCTGCTTCCCCCTCGGCCGTGCGCCGCGTCGGCTCGCTCACCTCGCGGCAGGCGAACCCCGGCAGCGGCACTGCCCCGTACCAGACAGCGGGCAGAGTCGGCTCTCCTCTTGCCCTTACTGATGTGCAAACCAGGGTGGGCTCTCCATCCCAAACTCAGCTGGGATCCTCTTCCCCAAAGCGCTCTGGCATGACGGCAGTTCCACAGCACTTGGGGACGACGCTGCAGAGGACAATTCATGACATGGAGCAGTATGGACAGCAGTACGATATCTATGAGAGGATGGTCCCCCCACGGCCAGACAGCCTCACAGGTGAGTAACAGGCACAGACCACAGCTGTAGAAAACCCAGAATGCAGTCCTGGTATTGTGGATGAAATGCTGTAGCACTGGGGCACAATTGCAGTGCTGGTGTCAGGTCAGTTGTAAATACTGATGTCAAACATTGTGTCAGTTGCAAGTTCCTCATGAATACTGGCTTTATGATTATTAATTGCTAGCCATGCATTAAATTAAATCCTATTATTTAAGTTGGTAAATGAAATTCTAAGTCTTACAGAAGCATGTCAGCATTTTCAGAGATAAAGTACATTTAAATGTGTGTGCAGGCTAAACATAAAGTAAAGCATACTAACCTGGAACTAATTTTATGTCTAGTTCTTTCCTAAAATATATAGCTTATTACCACTGAATATTAGGGGTTTTTCCCACAATATTTCTAGACTATCTCATACTTCAAGTTAAATATAGGGTAACCATTTTAATACTCGCTTAAAATAGAGCCCTAAAAGGTAGAATCTATTAATCTGAGAGGTAGTTCTTGTTAACATGAAGTTATTTTACATTTGAAGTTTTGTGTGTTACTGATTTTGTTCTGACCTTCATCTGAATGAGCACAGACAAGGTGATTTTCCAATTAGATCATGTGCCCTTTGAAATAGATGGCAATTTCTGGTTTTTCTTTTGAACCATTATAGTGCAGAAAACTCCAAAATGCTCTAATTCCTCAAATGTGTTTTCTCCCTCACCTCTGTTTGCAAGACTTAATAATATGCCAGTTTGATAAGGGGTTGGGAATGAGTTTGATGGGAAAGGCCCTGCTGCCCTCTTTGCCTGCTCAAGTCCTTTGTTCTCACCACCTGTAGATGTGTTTTCTTAGTGATGGCCCAAAGCTTTCCTTGCAGACACTGTGGCAGAGTAGGTCTGGGATTTTGGAGGGGAGAATATACAGATGAAGGATACATTTTCTTACACATCACTACTCCATTGTACTTTTGAAGTTGTTCTGTAATCTCCATCATTTCATCATCCTTGCATAGCTCATTTCACATATTCTGCTGCTTTGATAACTGCCAAAGCTTTAGTGCCTGCAGTCAACAAAGTTGTATATGTTTTGTATGAAATATTAAATATATAGCCAGGTGAAAAATGCTAATCCAGCTGCAGCATAGCTGTTTATATATACACTCACATCATGGGCTATTTAAACCTTTATAAAGATTTTTCTCCATGTACTTACATTTCTGCTGCCACTATCAAGCAGATGTTTGCTCTTACTGCTACGGACTGTTTCAGTTTCAGGATTACAACCCCTTTAGGCTGTGCCCTCTGTCCTGATAGGATTTCTGTCAGGTCCATACTTACCCTCTTATTGCTGAATCTGTGCACCATGCATGCTGACTCAGCTTTTATTCTCTGTGGTTTAGACTGTAAATGATACCAAAAAATAAAGTCGGAAAATTTCAAGTTGTTAGTGTATGGACAAAACTTTTGGTCAAGGAAATGCTGCTTTGTTAGTGAGCCTTTCAGTATGGGCCATTTAATAATGGAAAAAATGTAATGAATAAGTCTTTGTAACTGGTAGGTTTAAACAACACCTTTTCTTGGCTAAAGGAAGAAAGATTCAACCCTAGCAGCTCTGTTGCTTTGCTGAAGATGGGCCACATAAGCATGTCCCTGTGCTTGGTTGCAGGCCTGAGGAGCTCGTACGCGAGCCAGCACAGCCAGCTGGGGCAGGAGCTGCGCTCGGCGGTGTCCCCGGACATGCACATCACCCCCATCTACGAGGGCAGGACGTTCTACAGCCCCGTGTACCGCAGCCCCAACCACGGCACCATCGAGCTGCACCACGGCTCCCAGGCCGCCCTGTTCCGCACCGGCTCCGGTGGGTGACGGCCTCGGCCCGTCCGAGCCGGCTGTTCCGGGGCACGGGGAGCAGGGGGGACACACAGAATGCCACTGCAGAAGGAAGAGCTAGAGGGTATCAATTAATGGAGACGGAAGCTAGGTTTGAAGGACTTAAAATAGGAATTAAAAGGCTCTTGTGAGGTTTGCAGGGAATGTTTGGGGCTATACATCACTGTCAGGTTGGGGTCAGAGTGTTTTCTGTTTAATAGCACATGCATGGGTACATCCCAGATAAGTGTATTCATGACACACAGAATTTATTGCTTCCTCTCTTGCATTCTCTGTGCATCTCTCTTAAGAATTGAGTTGGTTCATGGGTTTTTTTAATTCATCAATACAGTAAAACAAGAGCTTGCCACTAAAATTATGTACTGGATCTTTCACAGTAAAAATACTGTTTTACCCAACTTCTCAACAAAGCATAATGATAAACGCTACAGCTGAGGATTGTCTATTGAAGCCAAAATATTCCTCTAGTATCTCACAAAAGTGCCACTCATGTATTATGAAGAGCATAGGCATCAGATTAGTATTAGGATTTATTTTCTGTAGAGAGAAATGTAATGCATGTTGCAATGCAGTTTGTTCTTTAAAGTTGATTAATAATCTGTATAGTGATTTCCAAAAACTCTTAAAATATTAGAGTGATTTAGTTAAGTAACTCTCTAGAAGTATTTATAGAGAACAGTCCAATTCATATGCCATGTTTTCACACACTTGAAAATGCCTTTTTAATGTTTGCTAATGTAACTGCAATACCAAGAGAATAGTGCTGAAGGAGCAGCCAGTTTTTGCAATTCTCCTGCCTTCCACAACCTAGAATAAATGGAGTTTGTCAGGATGTGCCAATGAAGAAATATAACTAGAAACTGGAATTCTTGTTTCCTTCTCTACTTAATACCACTTTCCTTGGAAGAACAAGAGCCACCGCAACAGCTCTGTTCAGCTTGAAAGACGCATGTTCCTGTTCCCGAACCACTCAGCTTCATCTTTGCAATGATCCACGTGTTACCTTTTGTCAGGGAAAGTGTACGTATAGTTAGGAAAAGCAAACTATCATATAAACAATGTGAATTTTTGTTTGCTTGTTTTTCCTTTTTGGTACAGTTGGTGAATTGATATTATGAACCTTGAAAACACTTTGCACACAGATTTCTGCTTGTTGGCATGGAATGCACTTCCTACTCTAAATACTTGTTGAGGGAAGCTGAGGCACGAGTCTGATCCCACCAAACCTTTCATTTTGTAACTAGCCTCTCCATTTCCATGGGACACTGAGAAATTGCTCCATGAAATCTGGCATCAACTTGCAACGTGGAGCACAGTACACATTTTCAAGACTGATAGTTTTTTTGCTTGCACTGTTAAGTAGGTGTCGCCCCTTCTCTTCAGCGGGCACTTGTTACCTGGTTGGTTTTGACACTGTTTTATCCTAGGCATGGGTAACCTGCAGCGATCCTCCAGCCAGCGTAGCACCCTCACATACCAAAGAAACACCTACGGGCTGCCCACGGCGGCCGCGCTGGCGGAGCCGCTGCGGGCGGTGCCGTTCCGGCTGCCCGAGCCCGGCTACGGCCGCCTGCACCCCGACGGCGGCACCACGCGCTCGCCCTCCATCGACAGCATCCACAAGGACCCCAGGCAAGTCCCCGCCAGGGCCCGCGGCTGCAGCCAGGGCACAGCCTTCCCTCACACCCGTCTGCCTGGCCCAGTCAGCCCTGGCTCATTTAAATGCATCCCCGCCTTTATTGCCAAAACAGTAAACACAGGCTGCTTCTTGCAGTGAGAAAAAACAGCTGTTACACATTTTATTATTACATTTTTCTTTCATGTTTGTTTTTATGGAGAAATTATTACAGGGAACACAACTTTGATGAGATTTGATTGGATTATTGAAAATATTTTTAAGTAACCTGTAACACTGTAGGGAGTTTTCTCTTTCTATGAATGGGAATCGGGGCTTGAAAATTCAAAAGTACAGACGTAATTTATTTAAATGAGTTTTTTATGAACAGCTTGCTTAAATTTCAAAACAAAGTAAGTGTTAAAACTATTTATGAATGTGCCATTTTGAAAGTGAACACGCGTATTTCTGCAATAATTACCGGTTTGATGTTGCAGATGTCTGTGCACAGTGTGAGCCTCTGACAAGCGTAGTATCATTTTTCTCATTTACTCTAGACACTGTGCACTAAAACCTTGTATTTAACCTGGGAGTACCAAAGCCCAGGCTGTGCACTGCTTGGAAGGACCTATGTGCCTATTCGGTGTGGATTTGGAATTAGTAGGAATTTCAGTCCCTCCTTGGATTGCTGGTTCACTGAGAAACCAGCTCATCCTGGAGGAACTGGGCTGAGCCGTGCCTCCAGGGCTGTCCTAAGGACATGGTGGGCTCCAAGGAAACCTCAAGCAGAGATGGTGAGACTGGAGCTTTTTGCTGCATTCCCCTGTTCCCACCTACAGCAGGCTCATAGCACCAGGCAGTTATCTAGTCTGGGCCAGTCCTGTCATCTTGGCAATGAAAATGCTGCTTTAATGGATTTTGTTATTCTGTTTATTAGTGGAAATTGATATATTTAATTTGTTAATAGATATGGAGAGATGGAATGAGTTTCATTTAACTGAATGGTGCATTCATCCAAATGATGTTAATAGGGTAATCTTAGCTCTAGGTAGTAAAGCTTGGAGGCTGTCTGCTCTGGTATGGTGGCAAGAAGAGTTATTAATTATAGCAGGGATGCTTCCCATTCGTAGCAAGGAACTTTAAAGAAACTCTGACTCAGTTATCACTGCTGATGCACCTTCTTAGCTTGTTACAGAGGAACACTTATTACAGAGGAATAGCTTTTACCTTACATTTCATCTGTTCCAGTTTCTGATGTGCATACCAGGCTGTGGCGGGGGAGGATGTTACACAGCCTCAGAGTGGGCTTTTGGGAAGCACCACTCTAGAATGAGAGGGAAAGCAACTAGTTTTACTCAAAAGCCAGTTTCCCCTAGGGTTTTCCTATCATTAGTATGGAAAAATAAACCTCTGAATTGTTGAGCAGTTCAAAGTGGGCACAGACCTGAGGTTCCCCTTCGTGTGACTGGGAGTCCTGAGGAGACCTGAGTGGCCAGGCCAGCATTAGTCTTGGAACAGCTTCCCAGCTAATGTTCTTGGAACATACTTTGCTCTTTTTTTATTTATGGTTTGGTTTGTGTTTTTTTGGTGGGGTGGTTGGTTGGTTGGTTTGTTTGTTTGATTAATTGATTGTTTTGAGTTTGTTTTACTTTTTTTGTTTACTTGGATTTTTGAGCCTGGGAAAACTTAAGACACTACTTTATACCCCCCCAGTTCTCTTTTACAGAAGGCAAATGGCCCAGAAAATATTAATTACTATGTTTCTAAATCTGCAAACTGGGCATGTTTCATGACTTCCAGGATTGGTCTGCACAAAATCATTGTGGTTTAATGAAGGAGGTATTATTTAATGATTTTAAATTTACAATCCCTGAATAACTCAAATCAAGCAAACATCCTGCATCTGATTCTGACAATAACACTTCAGGATGTGCAGGTTTTGTTGAGGTATAATTGGCTTCTGCCTAGGGAGAACATCAAGCGCTGAGAGAAAAATGTTGTGTGGAAATGATGCCCCTAAGCAGCACTGTTGAGGGGATGTCTTTTGCGTTATATATTTAATTTTTGGGAGATTTTTTGTAGGTTGAAATGTTTGAGTTGGTGTTACTTTAGTGATTATTTGTATTTGTGTGGTCCATAAGCCAACTGAAGCACACTGGATATAGTTCCTTTTCCAGTTGGAAAACTAAAAGCTGATGTGACCCACTGCTATCCCATTATACCTGGGTTTTCTTCTAGCCCTCTTACTCCAGAAAAAAACTGAGTTGTTGGAAAGCCGTTAAGATGCTCCAGTACTTGTACTTAGTGAATCCCCATCCTTTGTGAGTAATGCCTTCTCTCCGTGTGCTGCCCCTGAAGGGAGTTTGCGTGGCGAGATCCAGAGCTGCCGGAGGTCATTCACATGCTCCAGCACCAGTTCCCGTCGGTGCAGGCCAACGCAGCTGCCTATCTGCAGCACCTCTGCTTTGGGGATAACAAAGTGAAAACAGAGGTAGGTGCTGCTTGGGCTGCTCTTCCAGGGCAACGGTACCAGGAAAGATAGGCCTCTTGCCTCTTCCCTTTTTTTTCATCATGACAAAGTATTTGTGACCCTCTTGTGTTCCTGTGTGTACCAGGTGGATGCTACTATTGAATTGCCTCGGGGTTGTAATTATGCACACTCAGATTCTTCCTGTCATAAGAGCTGCATGGAAATGCTATGGAAATCTTTTACCTTAAAGTTGTCATCCAGCAGAACTGTAAAGTAGATTTGCCAGAGCCTGGCTACGTGTAACCTGTTGGTGACTGGAGACAAGAACAACCAGGAGATCTGGAGTGCTTTCACTGGTTTTTATGAAGGTGTTTTAAGGCATCATAGGGAATGAGTGAGCTGCCAGGCAAAAGAAAGGAGCCCAACCCTAGAGAAACATGGAGGAAACTGTTTATGCCACTGTGATGTGGGGACAGAATACATCTGAGTGAACATTCAGATTATTATTGAAATCTCTTGAAACTTTGCATTCGAAGACCTGCTGTTTTTGCAAAGCAGCTGTGACCTGTTGATTTGGGGGAATTTGCTTTTTCATTTGCATGCTCTGTGTGTGTGTGTGCTAGATGTTATTTTCAGTATAAATTTTATTTATGTTAATAAAATGTTGGTGCAACTTTTGTAAGAAGATAGCCCACATAATTCACTGTTGCTGGGAGATGAAAATGTGGTAGTTTTGATGATCTGGTGACAATCACAGTGATAATCAGCTCTTATATCCAATATTCCCTAAAAATGTATTCTGGGGTATAGGAAATTACTTTTAAAAGTGGAAACCAAACTGATGCAATAACAATTCTCTGAACACAGCAAGTGTCTGAAAAAGACCCTCAGCCATTGCAGTGAGGTGGAGGGAGAGGTTCAATCCCATGTAGCAATCAAGTCAATAAGGTTCAGCAGCTGCTTTTTCTGGAAGTAGAATGGGAAGTACTGTTCTCATAAAAACAGAAGCCTTTTACATCTGTAGAGTGAGGTGGGTGAGATCAGTGGGTGCTGATGGTCCTGACATTCCACTTTCTAGGTCTGTAGGCTGGGAGGTATCAAGCACCTGGTGGATCTCCTGGATCACAGAGTCCTGGAGGTTCAGAAGAATGCCTGTGGTGCGCTGAGGAACCTCGTTTATGGAAAGTCCACTGATGAGAACAAAATAGCCATGAAGAACGTGGGAGGGATACCTGCCCTTCTGCGGCTGCTGAGGAAGTCAGTTGATGGCGAGGTCAAAGAGCTGGTGACAGGTAAGCTTGGAAGGGAAATTAGCAGACAGCTGTAATGCAAGGTATTTTTCTGGACACTTATCTTGATCAGTTAAAACAGCACAGAATGTAGAGTCATTGGGAGAAGTGAATGCTGAGGTAGTTGCACTAAAGCTCCACTTAGGGTGCATTTTCCCTCATATGAGTCTCCTGCACACACAGCAGGGATTTCTGTATTGATTCTGAACATTCATTTTATTACAGGCTTTTTTTTATCTTTTCTTGACAACAGTTTTAAATAAGATCTTGCAGAATTCATAAGATGAATCCAAGCTATGTAAATGTGTATGGTATTTAATCTGAATTATAATCAAGGATGACTTCTTCAGAAAAATTATTTAAGCTGTGTTTCATGATGAAAAAGAAGATTCAATGCTGTGTTCAGCATGTTATTTGTATATACAGTTCAACTGGTAATTTACGTCAGGTTTCATACTTCTGTATCTGAATGTCATGTATGGAGACTTTGCCGGGCAGGGGACTAGGGATTTCTGCCTGAGGATAAAAGATGGATAGCAGTTCCATGCGGCTGATGGATGGATGGGACATGCTCTGGACTTGTTGCTGTTGTTTCTAGGAAGAAAGTTTCCGTAGGATTTTTATATCCCTTCTTGTATGTTCAGCTCTGCTCCTCAGTACCTGACATCCCTGGTATATGGTGTGAGGTAGCAGGAATGTCAGGGCAAACCATCCTTATCATTGGCAAAAAGCCAAACCAAAGCCATGCCCTCCTCCACTGTTCACTTCGTTCACCTTTCTTTCCTCCCTTTTGGATGCTGGCTCTCCACGTTCTGCTCTAGAATCACATCACATATTTAAAGTAATGTCTTTTAAGTTGTCAGTGTTGCTTCATGTTTGTTTGCCAAGGCTCTGCTGACTTTTCTGCTCTGGAAATGTCTTCTAAGGGGTTCTCTGGAACTTGTCTTCGTGTGATGCCGTGAAGATGACAATCATTAGAGATGCTCTGTCCACGCTGACAAACACTGTGATAGTGCCCCACTCGGGATGGAACAGCTCCTCCTTTGATGACGATCATAAAATTAAATTTCAGACTTCCCTCGTTCTGCGCAATACAACAGGATGCCTGAGGTATTTGCTCTTCTAGAGGACTCCCTTTTAAAGAGTAATCGTGTTATCCAGCAGGTCTTTCTTGTATTGTAATTTTAAAGACAAAGGAATTGTTTTAGTCTATAAATTACAGAGTTCCATCGTGTAGACAGCTTTTCCAATTGTCCTTTTTTTCCTAATAGAAAAATATGAAAATTACCAAATTAGTCACTAAGAGCTGCTAACCAATTACTAATCAGCTGCATAAAAACCTTCTGCAGACTGTCTAATAAGTGATTATCTGTATGTCCTTACATACACCATGTTCCTTTGTCATTCCAACTTTCAGAAACCTGAGCTCCGCTGGGGAAGAGGCGCGAAAGCAGATGAGGTCCTGTGAAGGACTGGTTGATTCGCTGCTCTACGTGATCCACACCTGTGTGAACACCTCAGATTATGATAGCAAGGTGTGTGCATGTCTCATCTACAGATACTTTAGTGCTAAACTGTGTGTATACTGTCAGATTTGAGAGAGATTGCATTTTCCCAGAGAAGCAGCCACAACACAGCCCAAGGCTCAGCATCAGAGCTTAGCACTTGTGCTCCCAGTGCCTTTTCTCCTCTACTGAACTGGTTTGATTTGGTTTGTATCTGTGTGAGGAACAGCTGGTGATGTGCTGTCTCTCTGGTTTGGTTCAGACAGTGGAGAATTGTGTGTGCACCTTGAGGAACCTTTCCTATCGTTTGGAACTGGAGGTACCTCAGGCACGGCTGCTGGGAATCAATGAACTGGATGACTTGTTGGGAAAAGAGTCACCCAGCAAAGACTCAGAGCCAAGCTGCTGGGGGAAGAAAAAGAAGAAGAAAAAAAAAACTTCCCAGGAGGATCAGGTTTGTATTTTCAATGTACTGCAAATACCTCAGATGGGTTTGGCTCATGGTGGGGGAGGACATAGCTTGATAAAAACAACCCTACATTGGATGAAAATACAGAGGTTTTGTCCAGTTACAAATCTGCATTCCTTTCTCAGTGGGATGGAGTTGGCCCTATCCCAGGATTTTCTAAGTCTCCTAAAGGGGTGGAGATGCTTTGGCACCCATCAGTGGTGAAGCCATACCTGACACTCCTGGCAGAGAGCTCCAACCCAGCCACTCTAGAGGGCTCTGCAGGATCACTCCAGAACCTTTCTGCAGGCAATTGGAAGGTATGGGAATTCTGCTCCTCCTCCTCTTTGTAGTCCAGCTGTTTTTTCTAGTAAGACCCTGGAATGTGTTTGCGGGGAGACATGCCATTTTCTCATGTGCATCTGAGCATTCCCCTCTTGTCTGTGCATCATTGCTCATGTGCTGCAGTCATGTTTCCACAGTGAAAAGCCTTGGCAAAGAGCTTCTTCCAGCTTCATCTTTTGATCTTATCAGATCAAAACAATTTTCTGGCTTCTTGTAGCTGTGAATTCTGGTAGGGAGGTGCTGTTGAAATAAGACCAGGACAAATAAATTTACCTTATTTCCATATTCCATTATTTATTTCCATACATTCTGGCCATTGCATATATAATGTGCTACAAAAGCAGCACATGAGAACTCTATATTGTGTCATGTATTTGTTATGGAGAAATTAAAAAACACAGCAAGCATTAATTGCTTCCTTTGCTTGCAGCAAGCCAGCTAAGCCTTTTTCAGTTTGACCGTTATGAAATTGGTATTAAAAAAAAAAATACAAGCAAAACCCAACTCCCCTGCTCCTTTTCAATAATCATCATCTATTCAGATACTTTCTCTCTTTGTAAGAGGAATGAGTGAAAAATGGCAAAGAGCCAGCTCTTTATAATCACAGAAAAGGTACACATCAAACATGTCATCTTTTATTGGAAATGACCAAACGTGCTTGAGAGTCCCAGTCCAGCCCGGGGCTGTTTCAGTGGCAGTGCTGTGGAGGATTGGTGGGTAACTGAGGTTCTGTGTCAGTTCGCAGCCTACATCCGCGCTGCCGTGAGGAAGGAGAAGGGGCTGCCCATCCTCGTGGAGCTGCTGAGGATGGACAACGACAGAGTGGTGTCATCTGTGGCCACTGCCTTAAGGAACATGGCCTTAGACGTCCGGAACAAGGAGCTTATTGGTACGTACAGAGCGTCCTCAAGAGAGCACCAGCACTGGGATGTCAGACCTTGGATGGGAAATCCAAGGACAGATTCCACTAATGGGAACAGCACGCTTGATGTTTCTGTGTCACATCAGTTGTGTCACAGAAACAAATGAGTCCTCCTGACAGCAGCAGCTTTCCAGAGCAATATTGCCACATTAGTTTGCTGCTGACCCCCTTTCATGGATGGGAGTCAGCTTGGGATGGGAGTCAGCCAAACCAGACAGAAAACCCTCAATGCCAGGTGGGATGGAAACACAGCCTTGCTTCCTTGGAGCTCAGTGCTCACCTGCTTGGGGGGTGCAGGTCTCCCGTGTGTTCCTGGGGGATGGAACAGCTCTGCTGCCACAGCAGCCATGCTTTTAAACAATCTTGAACAGGAAGAGAGGGAAGAAATCTTCTCCAGGAAAACACAGATATAGAGCATCATCTGTGTCTTTGCTGAACTAAGTCATCAACAGAGGTGTTTGCTAGAAAAACTTACTGTCTTGTCAGTTCTAATATTTAACCCTTTAAGCATTCATTTGTGCCTTTTTTATCTAGCATTTAAAAACCCAACAAAATGACAATCAGCTTTCCTGCCTTTCCTGCCCTGAGTTTTCTCAGTCTGATAGTGTTGAACATGCTTCAGCCTCAGGCTGCTGTGGCTTCAGTGAACCCTGTTAACAAATGGTGTGATATAAAAAAGTCTCTTTTTTTGTTACAAAAGCTTTTTCTGTGTGTAGAATTGTGGGGTCAAGGATATAGCAACTGTTCATAGAGATAGGAGGATCATTATTCTCAAAAAGAGAAATACAGGTGGACAGAACCTTGTTATCTGTTTCTGAAGCTTCTCATCTGGGACATTCAGAGTGTGTTTTCCTGCAGTGCAAGTGTTACACATGAGAAATGTGTAAAGAGAGAATCCCATTCCATAGCACCAGCCCTGTGCAGGTCAGATTCAGGTGATATTCTCTTGTTAGGATGTTTCTTCCATTCCTGGCAAAACTTTTCAGCTCAGGAATGGTCCTCCACCTGCTCCCTCTCCCTGTCAAAGCTGTACCTCTGAAAGAATTTCTGGCCTCAGACACACTCTGAATCGACCATTGGATGAAACATTGCCAGATGTGAAGCAAGTTCTGCACTACCCCATGCTAGAAATCATCTTTTAAGAGCTTCTCTGCTGGTATAGGAAAGGAACAATGGGCTCACAGAGTCACACTGAAGAAAGTGAGAGATGAGGACTCCAGAAAATCACAATATATGTTGGAACATGAAGCATGTGGCTGAGCTTGCTAAAGGGTTGGCAATGGCAGGGTATTGCTGCAGATGCTGTTGTGGGGATAATTTCCCAGTGAGTTTCCTTTTGCCTGCAGAATTCCTTTTTGTTTCTTTTTTTCCTTTCAGACACATTATGCAAATAGATAGCAAATGACTTCGTGCAAAGCTCCTTCATTATTCACTGTTATGTGCAAATACATGTCTACTATAAAATCAATTAATCATTCAATTAACAGTACAGCCCAAACAGGAAGAAACCTTGACCTTATCTTAGTTACTGTCCCTTGTGTGCAGCTTATCTCTGGCATCAGTCAGCAACTGGATCCTGACAGAGCTGAGAGCTGACAGGTAGCAAACAAGGTGAACAGAACATCCAGAACAAAGAATTTCCAGTTACTGTAAGGATTCCTTTAATCCTCCCATAGATGAAGCCCAGCAATGTGCATTGCTCTGTCAATCATAATAAGTAGCCTAACGTTTTTCCTTGAACAATTCTTCTTTCTCCAAATAATTCTTGTTTGAAATTGTTCCTCTTTTAGTGCAAAATTTAGCTTCTCACACTTTTAAGTTAAAAGGAAAAAAAAATTCAAAAATTGTCATGTGGTCTCCCTTAGCTCTGTGTAAATTGTGAATTCTTGGCAGGTTTTGGTACTGTGCTGCTTCTCACTGCCTTTAGCTGCAGTTTTATGCTGAGTCCTGCAATTTCCAGCCTGAAGGACCGAGCTGTGGTTTTGACCTGGTTCTGTGGGTGCGTGTTTCCAGGTAAATACGCGATGCGGGACCTGGTCAATCGGCTGCCAGGAGGCAATGGGCCGAGCATCCTGTCGGACGAGACGGTGGCCGCCATCTGCTGCGCCCTGCACGAGGTCACCAGCAAGAACATGGAGAATGCCAAGGCCCTCGCCGACACCGGTGGGATAGAGAAGCTGGTCAACATAACAAAGGGAAGAGGTGACAGGCAAGTAGGCAGCAAAGATCATATCTGAGCTGTGTGTGTCCATTTAAAATGCTTAAGAATGTGGGAAATGCTTTTTTGAGTGAAAAAAAGATCTGCCTTTGCAGTCTGGGTCTGAGGAGCTGTCAGCTGGAGTCTCACTGGGAGAAAGGAGGCACCGGTACTGCTGTCTTGGGCAGTGGTCTCTGTCCCAGGCTTCTGGAGGCTTGTACAGCTGCTCACAGTAACCATGGTCATGGGACCTGTTCAGTTTCAATGAGTTATCCAGTCACCTCTTCATCACCTACAAAATTAGTAAAATATTTGGAACTTTTCCAAGCCAGACTCTGTGGGCACCTTTGTCAGGATGTATCCCAGCAACTGTGAATTGTACCTAGTGCAGCCCTTTGGTCAGTGGAATGAGAACGTGGCCAGGGGAATGCCCTCCAACAGCATTGCCAAGCAAATGCTGGCTGAGGGGAGCTGGTCCTGCCCACTGTATCAGGACTCCAGGGAGGCCATGAGACAAGGTCTCTGCTGGCACCGTGGCTGTCCAGTGGAAAGGAAACCTGTGAGCATGTGGTGGGTCAGCAGCAACAGGAGGCCCCTGTGGCTGGTGGATGGGGCAGCAGGATCCCCATCTCATGGGGAGGCTGCTGGCTTGGCTGTGCTTACACTGCTGATGCAGAGCCTGGTTTGCCCCACAGCAGCAGGTTCAGGCTGTTACAAAGCTCAGGAACACTGTTCTTTTGGAGTGGAATTCAGTGGCTTTCTAACACTGCCATATTTTTCACCTCCTCAGGTCCTCGCTGAAGGTTGTCAAGGCTGCAGCCCAGGTACTGAACACGCTGTGGCAGTACCGAGACCTCCGGAGCATTTACAAAAAGGTAAATTATAGAATTAGCTTATATTGGAAAACGGTGCCACAAAAACTCCTCATTTATTTATAACTTGCAATTTCTTCTGATGTGTTTTTCTTTTTGCCACTCCATAGGACGGATGGAATCAAAGTCACTTTATTACACCAGTATCAACACTGGAACGAGAGAGATTCAAGTCCCATCCTTCTCTATCCACAGCCAATCAGCAGATGTCACCTGTCATGCAGTCAGGTCAGTCAGGGAGGGTGAAGGGGACCTGCTGTCCCATGTTTTTAACTCAAACACCTCTCCATTTGGTACTAATCCCATTTAAAACACAGAGGTCAGGCTGTTGCTCCTTGGTGTTTGAGCAAAGTACTTCACATGCTCTGAGTGCTCCCTGAACTGTTCCTGCAAAGTGAAATCCTCAATGAATAGAGCTGGATGTTGTTACCAACCATTGCCCCGTTCAAAGCCACTCCTCATGTGCTGTGTGGGGATTGTGGAATGGCCTCATGGAACATGGGGACCTGGCACCATAAACAGCAACACACCCACAGTGAGGAGCTCATTTTCATTCCCAACTATGTCATGTTCTGTAAGAATGAGCAACCAAACCCAAAAATCTTACTTTTCTGACTCCTTGTTTATTTCTCACCTTTGAGAATTCAATGTGTTCAGTGCTAGGATTTAGCTCTTCAAGACAGCTGATACAAAACCTACCTGAAGCCTTCTATTTTGTTTCCATGTGGCGTTTTATTTTACCCAATTTACTCTTCTAGAGACTATCTAGAGCAGATCTCCGTTAATACTGAGAAATACCTAGCTACCGTGACTGCTAAGATTAGTGACCAGCTCCTACAACACTCTTGTTTAATTACTTCTTTACATAAAAGTAAAAACCCCCACACATTCCTTTATGACATGGTTGACTTGAAAAACAAGGACTCCACCAGGGTTTTGTTTTCCTACAAGAAGTAAACCTGTCGTGGTGTTTGTGCCAGAGTTCCTCTCACCCACCGAGGAAGCCAGTACAGCTCACACTCAGGGAATGACTGGATTCTACCCAAGTGTAAAAGGATATTCTGACAACAACTGTCAGATTTCTATCTCGGCACTTTCTCTCCCAGGATACACCAGCAGAACAACCGTGTTACTCCAGGTCTTTGAATGACAAGTAGGAAGTAGATGAGGAGCTCTAATTTAATATTCAGAGGATATTGTATTTCAAAGAGGGTTTAGTAAAAATTCCTAATAGGAAGTGTCTGTTTTTCTGCTCTAGAGCACAGCCAAGCCCAAGGGAGTCAGTGGAAGTTGGTGAAAGGCCCACATCCCCAGAGGGGCTGTGCAGCATCATGCTGAGCACAGCAGATGCCTGTTGGAACAGATAATGCTTGGCCTGAAACAGTTGTTCTTGTTTCAGTCACTTCATCATTAAAACACACATTATTATGTTGACCCATGTCAGACTTTTAACAACATGGCATATTTAGCCATGAATGTGCCAGAAAATACCAGTAATTAAATTATCCATAATAACACAGAATTCTGAGCTATGATGTAACGGACGCGTCAGTGGAAGAAGATTATCATTGAACTAATATTTTGAAGCAAAATTTATAGAAATTGTTTTTAACTATTTTACTCCCATTGCTGGAGTCTTTCTGAGCCAACAAAGCCCAAGGGATGTGTAGACCAGGGAGGATTTAGCAGAACAAAGTTCTTACAACAGCAGTTGAGATTCAGCTGCCTATTGAGGAACACAGGGATCCCTTGCTGGGATTCCCCCATGGCCATTGGCCTCTCAGAGCACACCATGCCCAGGACTCACCTGTGTATACAGGGGTCACTGAGGCCAGGTAGGTTGGACAAGTGACAGGGTGGCCATAAGTATTGTGTTTAAGTATAACTTAGATAAACCATCACCATTAGCAGAGTGTCATCTTCTGCCTCCACACAAGTGATGTCCTATGCATGGTAAGGTCCCATATCTGGGCTGTGAGTGTCACAAAAGTCCTGTGTCTGCCCATGAGCACCACAGAGCAGTCACTGCCCCTTGCAGTCTCTGGTGCCTTGCTGGCAGCTCTAGGGTGTTCACCCAGGAATAGCTCCGGCTCTTCTGTCCTTACCCACCCCCTGGTTGTGAACACATGGAGCAGGGAGTGGTGAGGAAGGCTGGCTGTGCAAAAGGCTTTTGTTGTCAATCTGAGAACCTCTCTTTTCCCGTCAGTTGGCAGCACGTCCTCGTCCCCGGCTTTGTTGGGAATCAGAGAGCCTCGCTCCGAGTATGACAGGACGCACCCTTCTATGCAGTATTACAGTAGCCAGGGCGATGTCATTGCACATAAAGATATCTACACTGGTAAGAGACCAGCTGAGCATCTTCTGGAACAGGGAACTGTTCCTTGTGGGGAGAGTTCACAGTCGCATGCAGACAACTGCATTAGTGGGCTGGTCGCTGCCAGCTGCTGCTTTCCCTTCCCATTCTTTGTATTCCCTGGCTGTGCACAGGGCAGGGTGTCACCGGTCTGCTGTTCTCTGTGAAACTGCCCAGTACCAGAGTAAACACAGATCCCTTTCTATACTGGGAGGTGAGAGGCAGTTGGAATTCTTATTTTTATTTAAAATACTAGTACAGAAAATTGTATTATTATGTACATTATATTATAATGATGTTATAAATTTTAATATGCAGTTGTATATTATTATATTACTAAATTTTATCAAGATTTCATATTTTCTCTGATCTCTCTTTTCCTTCTTACTATGTCACACAAGTAGCAAAACAATAATGACAGTGACTAAAGAGAAGGAAACTCCTTGCTTTAAAGATTTTCAGCCTGTAAAATGAGAAACAGCAACATAAGCCTCCTGTCTTTGCTGTAACTGCTGCTGAGGGCCATTTGCCGTCATTCTGATATTACATTGTATCGTTAGCAGGTACTGAAATCTGCAGATTTAATAGTATGCATGCTACATAAAAGGCAAGATAAAAACCAATAAACTTACGGCTGAATGACTAAAGACTGAAGTTGATGCATTCAACTTTTTCTCCCAGGTTCTAGCAAAGCTTCACCAATTTACATCAGTTCCTACTCCTCACCAGCGAGAGAACAGAACCGGCGGCTGCAGGTGAGCCCAGAGGTGTGTTCGGGCAGCGCTGCTGCCCAGGCTCAGCAGGAGGGGCTGAGCCTGGGGCTCTGGGCACATGCCCCGTTCCCACCATCGCTGGCTCGGTGCCCTGAGCTGGCAGGGCCTCTGGGCTGCTACAGCCTGGCTGCTTCCATACGAGTCACATGTTTTAGCACCTTCTTACAGTGGGATCTGAGACCTCTTTTCTGACTTGAGTTGGGTTGGGGCTGGTTTTGGTAGGTATGGCCAGGTTCTGTACTTACTGTACTTGAGCTCTAAAACTGTGCACTTTTAGAGTTACTCCCTTTGAGTGATTTAGGAGGAGACAGACAGCAAACTCAGGGGCATTTCCTCCATTTCCCTGGGTACATTTCATGGAGGTTTGAAACCTGCGTTACTGTCATGGGTAAAGTATTTTCTCTGCTAATTATATTTTTGAAAGTTTATTTTGATATCATTTTACCAGCAGCATCAGCAATTGTACTACAGCCAAGAAGATACCACCAGGAAAAACTACGATGCCTATCGGTTGTACCTGCAGTCCCCACACAGCTACGAGGACCCTTACTTTGATGATCAAGTTCACTTTCCTGCTACTTCAGATTACACAACACAGTATGGACTGAAATCAACCACCAATTATGTAGACTTTTATTCCACCAGACGATCTTCTTACCGAGCAGAGCAGTACCCAGGCTCTCCTGACTCCTGGGTGTAGCACCAGAGAGAAAAACCCGGCGTGCTTTTTGTCTGGCTTGAGAAGGACTGGAATGGCCCCATGTTGTTTTGGTTAAGAAATATGAAAGTGAAAGAAAAGAAGGAAAAAGGATGGTATTGGTTTTTTTTGGGGGTTTTTGGGGGGGGGGAGGGGCAGGGCTTGGTTTTGCCTTTGGGGTTGGTTTTTTTTGTTTGGTTTTGGTTTTTGGGGGTTTTTTTGAGTGATGAATTGTCAGGAGAAAAAGCTGGCAGGGATGGTTTTGCTCTGCTTAGGTGTTAGGTATCATTACTTGTAGCTCCTGTAGTCTGGTGAGGGTGTGGGCGATGTGATGAAAGGTTTGAGAATTGAGTATGATGAATTTGGAAAGTGTGTAGGTCAGAGCAAATTAATGCTGATTTTTTAATGTGAATAAAAGTCTTGTTCTGATAGTTTGTACAGAAAAAATCCAATGGCTGCCCTTGTTTTATTGCTATTACTGAATGTCAGGATTGTATGCTACTGCGTCATGTAAATTTCTTTGTTGGTGTAAATATGGAAATGCCACATTGGTCTCAAGTGCCATCCATTTGTAATGCAGTGTGTCATTGGAAAAGGAATTTGAAACATCATGCACAAAAAAAAACCCCAAAACCAAGAAAGTGTTGTGAATTCTAAGAGGAAAAGAGCCCAAATTTTTAAAAAACGAAGTGTAATTTTGAAGCACAAAGTCTAGTCCAGTATATCCACATCTCTCCCATTCCCTGCCTATTTCATAAGGAACTTCACTGCCATTTTCTATGCACATGGAATAACAATAAATATGGAAGTCTCATCCATGGAAAGCTGTTCCCTGTTCATTTTTTTCTTATTATTTTCTCTGTGTGATATTCAGAAACAAATACCATGAAAATTAAGTCTGATTGCATGTTCTTAAGCAGGTTAAACATATCAAAACATCTGTGCCATTTTCCCAGCTCTCTCCAGTGGAAATGTCCTGAATGTGTCAGGCTGGTGGCCCAAAGTGCTAAATCCAGCACCTTCCTACCAAGATTCCTCAGACTTGTGTTTTAACTTTTGGTATTGGCAATCCAAGGTACTTCAGAACTCTAGTCTGTTTTCTTTCCATCACTCCTCTACCCCTCCCCTTGCTCTCTCAAGGAAATTGAGGTCACCTTGCTGTCCTAGAAATTATGGTCTCCATTCTGACTACAGTCTGCTTGGGTTTCTTTCCAATAAATCTGTTTGATTATTTTAAGTAACTAAATCACAAACTCCCCTGTGCTGTACAGTCTGTTACCTCTAACCTGTCTGTAACCACCATTATTGCTTCACATCACTGCGTTTTCCTTGGGTTTTCAGGGTTTCCAGTATCCTGAAGAAGGATGGGAGAACACTGGGAAAAGGCTAATGAGTTTTTCTATCAGAGTAAACAGACTGAAGAGAATCCATATCTCAGCCAAGGACAGTACTCAAGCATGCATTCTGCACTTGAGTTACTGTATCAAAGACTAACACTGACAAAAGGTAACATAAACGTGAATAAACTTTTTGAAAAACAAGGCAAACATGACTTTGTAGCTACAAGTAGATTCCTGTAGCTGTCAACAACAGCAGGCACAAGGGGAAAGCTGTCACTGAGATGTGCTGGAAGGTTGGTCATTTCCCATCACAGAGTGCAGGGATTCATTTGTGGCCATCAGGTAGAGGTCAGGGAAGGACTCAGTGCTGGCTGCCCCACTTGGAAACCTCTCCAAACACTGCCATGGAGCGGGGGGGAAGTGACTGTCTGCCTGGAAGGCAGAAATTGGCAAAAAGGTTCTTCATTTGCTCACAATTAGCATCAAAGTGATATTCGTGAGTTCTGTTATCCAAAGACATCACTACTTTATTAGAGATTCTAAATATTTTGTATTTCTAACATTTTGTATTGAGATGGATACAACTTACAGGGCATTCACTAGTTTAAAATGCATGCATTTTCAAAAAATACTGAGTTTTCTTTTTGCTCTTATTAAGGTTTTTACCCCATTAAAAAAGTAATATTTATTTGGCTTGGTTAATGGCATTTTAGTTCAGAGTAGAGTTGGTAATTACATCGCAATTAGACAAAAAGGAAGGTTGAGCTTGTTTCTTCCCATGGCTGGATGGAGCCCTGCACACAAGTGGCCTGTGGGTGGTTGGACAGGCAGCTGTCCCGGCCTTGCTGGTTATTCTGCTGCCACACCTGTCGCATTCTTTTATACCCACTTTATAGACTAAATACAGGAGCAAGAACTTTCTATTTTTGCCTTTTAGTAGCACACCTGCCCAGGGAACACTGCCGTGATGAGTCCTGGGCTGTGTTTGGAAGGGCTACAAGCAACATTCCAATAGTCCACATTGACTTGCCTGCCCTCATTCTGTGTCAGCAGTCCCTGAATCTTTAAATGATGTGTAGGAGTTGAATTAAGTTTTCATATGGTTTGAACAGAAAGAAGTGCTATGAACATAGAGAACCAAAAGCTCAGTATAACATATGTTTAAAAATGGAATGGGCAGGTATGTGTGATGGTATCTCTGAAGAAACTGTGGTATTCTCCTTTAAAAACTCCAGTAAGTATTCTGATATTTGTCCTCACATCCCCCTGTAGAGCTTGTCTCAATGTAGTTCATTCCTCAGTTTTATTTTTCAATTTCACTCTTATTTTTTTAAACTACATTCCACAAACAAGAGATAACTGTTGTCTTAATTGTTTGTATGATCCATGTCACTGAAGATTTAGTGTGCAGCCGTAGTACACTCATTGTCACGCCAGTAGAAATTGATAGTGCTGTGTGAAACAATGCAGGTGTCCCCTGGGGACACTGCAGCAGTGGCATTTCTGCAGACACCCAAAGGGCTGGATCAGCTTGTCAGGGTCAGCTGGTTCACTGACCAGCTCTAGCCCTAGAGCAGGCCAACCATAACAGACACCACATCTCCTTACTGCTCCAGGGCACCCCAGATATTAGTAAATACCGTTATACACACCGTTCTGTTGTATCAAACATCACCTTCTGGTCTGTCCAACGTTATATGAATCGTGTGTAAAAAAATAAGACAAGTAGCAGGATATGTAATGTGCTAATTTTCAGCTAGCTCTCAAAGTCAGAAAGATTGTGGAATGAACTATTTGCCTATTAATTGGCAAAAAGCAATCACACTCTGAGAAGAAACTGATCTCCATCAAGGTGAAATTCCAAAGGCCTCTGTCTGTGTGTTGCAACCTAAATCTTTAGAATTCACTCACTTATTCCACTGCCCAGTAATACTTTTTAAATATGGGCACTTAGGTGGATAAAACATGTGATGACAAAGGTATTTCTTTTTAGTCCTTCTGTGGAGAAAAGAAAAAAAAAAAAATCTATAATTAAAATTAGCCAGTAAGGTTCCTCTGCTTAAGGATGTTGCCCTTTACCTTCCAGCACCTTCCAGCCTGGAGATTTCTTTTTCTCCTGTAGTCTGAGAAACAACCAGCATCCAGATCAGATCCAAGATGAACTTGTCAGGTTTCCTACAAGAAACAGGCAAGTTTTACAGATGTGAAGCCAGACTTATCCTGCACATTTTATCACATACTATATGCACGAGTGAACAATTATATCAATACAAACCCCACTGAGAATGTCTGCCTTCGCTTCTCCTTGCTTTAGACACTTAACACAAATGATCTCTCTAACATTATTAACTTTGTGCTGAACTACTATAAAGCAGAAAATAAAACCAAGGGTGGGGAAAATTAAAGCATGATAAACAAACAAACAAACAAAAAACAAACCCAAAAACCAAAACAACCAAACAACAACAGCAAAAAACCCTAAACAAAACAAAAAAACTCCACCACACAAAGGCTATATACCTGCCCCAGAATATTTGTTGTCTCCATTGGGCTCCTAGAGCATCTAAAATCAGCTATATTGACTCATCTGAAAAAGGTATTGCCTACCTTTTACTGAGTTTAAGAAAACAGTAGTAGTATTTCACCATTCAGTTGCCAGATATAGAACAGTATCAGTTTGTATCAGTAGCCACAATTTAGTAATTCTGACATTTGAAAACAAGCAACACTAGAAATAAGACAGAGAAGGGAAAATACTGCAGAGACGTGAGCAATAGATCTTAACAACAGAGAGATGCGATTTAAAATATGACACATGAGGAAGGTATTCCATATGTCTGCATGCTAACTGCTTGTTTTAGATGTGGGCTGTGTCTGGCTGTCACCCCAAGACACTGGTGTATAATTATGCTAATAGCTGTTAGCTGGATTAGAACAGTCTGCTTGGGAGCATAGTGATTTCTGTTCCTGCCAAGTGACTTTTCAAACTTTGCAATCAGCTAATAACCTGCCTGTAGAACATAGATTATAAAGGAGAAATTTCCAGGAAATAGGAGGAGTTCCAGAATGCTGAGAGCACCACTCAGGAAAAATCAAATTACTATTGTCTCTTTATCACAGTTAAAATTCTGTGTCTGTCCCCAGGCTTTCCCACATCTGCCTCTGTTATGGAAAAAAACCACATTCTGAAAATACATAGAACCATTACAATATAAACTCATTTTTAATTTAGTCATTCATAAATTACTATCATTAAAATAAATCTATCTCCAGCATCAAATGAACATCTCTGAAGTTTTGGCATTTATGTGATCGAGAAATGGGACTGAGCATGGCAGGAAAAGCAAGAGATTCCAACTGCACAACCCCATGGCCACAGAAGGATTATTCTCTTGCTGATTCTTCTCACCCAGACAAACCAGTCTAATAATTTCCAAAAGGTAAAAAGTCTAAATGAAAACAGAAAAAATAAAGTCTAAATAAATGAAATCATTACATAAAATCAGGTTCACAAATCTAAGCTGGCACAGTGGCATTGTTGAGGTAGTGCCAAGGGCTGCCTGTCAAGAATTAGGTGCTCCAAAAAGTACTATAAAAATATGGTTTCAATTCACAATAGCTTCTGGTTTAAAGATATACCAAATGACAAAGGAAATTAAGTAAAGAAGGTGGAAGAAAAAGAAAAAAAGAAATGGTATATTTTATTTAATACGGTAAGAAGTCAACATGAACTTACAATTTCTTATTTAAACCAAGTTCCCATGCCTGTCCCAAGAATTCCTAGAACATGTACAATGGCACTAAACCTTATCATTATTAATGCTTTAGGCAGCACACCAAAGCTGTACTACATGACTGCTTTATGTGGTAAGTAATGAAACTTCACCTCTCCAATCTGTGCAGTAACAAACAGCTCAGGTAAACAAACTGAAAAAATCAGTATTTCTCTGCTGAGGCAGAGTAACACAAATATCAAAACCCCTTACTACTGGCCAAGTACTTCAGAGTAGGGTTCTATTGTTCTCTCTCCTGCAGATCATTTTACTGGAAAGAATTTATTTCCTGAACCAAAATTGCCATCATCCACAGCAGGGTAAATGCTTATGGGCAGAGACATGCAGCACTATCGACTTCAATATTTGCAAAGTTGCTTTTCTAGGGAGGAAATTGCTGCATTTCAAAACTATTTCCTGCCTCATACATACAGAATTAAATATCAGAGAGATCTAGTTTAGACTGGATGTCCTTTCATTTTTTCTGCTGTTAAAGATCCAAGGCAACAGTAGTCACTCATAAGGTGGTCGTTGTGCTATAACTATCTACTGGTTTCTTAGCCTATTTTCTCTTCAGTTTCTTTTACTTCATTTCTCCCTTCAGATTCCATTTAATCACATCCTATTTTTACATTCCCTCTCTTCTTTTTTTTTAATCATTGAGATCCAATAATAAGACAATTCCAAATAAATCACGAGACTAACATTTTTTTTCTTTCGTGTTTTGCTTTCAGAATCCCTAAAAGAGCAAATTTTTGTGATGAAATGCTTTAGCACATCAGAGCAGAAGATGTTTACAGCAGTCCAGGAAAATCTTTTTGATATTATTCATTATGGTTCCAGCAGCAGCCCGCAGATCAGCCCAAGCCAGCCCACGGCAGCACGGGCAGGGCTCTCGCCCCGGGCAGGCACGGTGAGCGGCGGGCCCGCAGCCGCCTCCCGCAGCACCGAGCGCGGCAGGGCGGCGCCGGCAGCGCTCGGGTCTGCTCTGCAGCCTCCCTGCCCAGGGCACGCACACATCGCCTCGGAGCGCTGCAACAACGCCGTGGGATGCACCTCCTGCCCCACCTGCCGCATCCTTCCGGAGACCCGCGGGTACCAGCATAGCAATGCAGAGTGTTACAGCCGCTGAGAGCTTCGAAAATTTTTCACCACAGCTTTTGTGATGAAGATTTCTTCATCCACGGTATAATTTATGACATAGATGGTAAACATTAACAGATAATTCCCTCTCTTTTTTTCCGGTAATTTTAAATGAAAATGTTGAGGAGTTCATGCAATAAATAATTCCAGATTAGCTGTATCTACTTTCAGTTTTTGTGTTTCTAATATGTTGTGTAAAACGCCAATGTTTGTTAAGGTCATGGATTTTTTTAAAAGAGGGCATATGAATGACAATGTTTTGCATGTCTCAAGCAGATACTACTGATTGAAGAGGGTAAGGATCTACCTCACGAAATCAAGTTCTTTGAAGCTTTAGCAATGTTTTTTCAAGTCCCCGCCCCTCACAGCGCTCCCCGCCCTCACCGCCCCTCACGCCGCTCCCTGCCTCTGTCACCGCCCTCGCGCCGCTCCCTACCCCTCACGNACCTGCCCTCACAGTGCTCCCCGCCTCTCTCACCTGCCCTCACGCCGCTCTACACTGCTCTCCACCTCACACCGCTCCGCCTCTCACACCTCCCTTCACAGCGCTTCCCGCCCCTCACTATCGACTTCGTACCGCCCCTCACAGCGCTCCCCGCTCTGACGACCCCGCCCGCCCCACCCCAACCGCTCCGAACCGCAGAAGGCGCTGCCGCTCGGGTCGGTGCGCGGTTTCCTGCGTGGTCCTGCCCCGGCCTGCCCCGCTTGGTTCCCGGCGCTCCCGGTTCCGCCATGGCGCTGAGGAAGAGTGTCCCGCCGGGCCGGCGCCCTCCCGCAGGTAGGGGCCGTGGCCGCTCCGGGCGCGGTGTGAGGGGGTCTTCCGCCGTGCCGTCTCACACAGATGCAGCTCCTCCGCGGAGAGGAGCGGCCTTGTGGGACCGGGAATGGTGGAGGGGGGTCTGTCAGGTCCCACAGCCGCCCCATCACGGGTGCGCTCGGTCGGCGGGTGTGCGGCTGGCGCCACTCGGTGATCGGGCGTTATTGAGGGATAGCGAGAGAGATGGCTGTCCATGTTCGATATCTGTCTTTAATGATACAGCCGTATCCCTCGTCTCCTGTAGTAAGGTGAAGAATTTACTTCCCCTCCACCAAGCCCCCCCCCCACCCCCCTCCGCCTCACAGAGATAGATCTCTCTCTGTGACGAAGCCTTCGAGCCTGCTGTTCCAGCCCCCGCTCTGCCTGTGTGGCGGCTCTAAGGATGTACTACCGGGATTTTAAGGATGTAGTGGCGAGTGTAGTAGCGCCTGTGTTTGTTAGGGGAGCGGGTGAATGCATACAGTGTGAGCAGCTCCTGGGCCGTCCCAGGAGCTGTGCGGAGCTGTCTTTCAAACACGCCAGTGCTGAGCTGTGTCCCGCCTGTTCCGGGGCACACGCAGAGATGCTGCAGGCTCAGCCTTTGGAGCTGGGGGATAGTCACTGCAAGGACAGCCACTGCAGGCTCAGCCTTTGATACTTGAAGAACCGTCAAGTTCAACTTCAAGGCTTTAAACCAGTTGGGACTTCCCCTCGGTTTATTAGGAGCAGTTACTGCCTGAGGAGCGCCTACTTGTGTGTCTCCCTGTACCCCATAGAGCGGTTTTGTTTTCTTGGAAATATTTTTTGTTTGGAGTTTTTTTTAGCATACTTTTACATGAATTTGGGATGTAAATAATTTTTTTCATCTTGTCTCTAGTCCATTCCTGGACTTTTTTGTGTATGTGGCAGGGACAGTTGAGCTGTACCTGGAAGGGCCTTTCAACCACTGCAGTCAGTGACTTGGAGCAGGTGCTGGTCTTTCTGAACTTGAATGACAGTATACTGCAACTTCTAGACTTGCAAGTCTCCAAGGAAGTCTTGGTGAAGTTTATGAGAGACTGCACTGGGGACCAGCTTGGCTGAGGGGTGAAGGTAGCAGAGTAAGGTTTATTCTGACCAGTATTCAGCCAACTGTCTTTGTTTTCACTTGCATTTGTTTTTATGTTGTTTTGTTGCTTGGGGTTTTTTCGAGAGAGGAGCATAAAAGGGAGTGCGCTTCCTTACTTTCTTGTTTTATTTGAAAAATACATGGTGTTTTAAAAACGGAAATTAGTAAAGATTTTGTCACTAAACTGTTAGATTACATGGCTAACGGGTCACTTATAAAAATAAAAAAATTGAACTCTGTATTAAAAGTTTGACATACCTCTCTATTGCTTTGGAAAGAAAATTACAAAACAGCTTTGTGGTGCATCCCAGATGCATCTATGCTTAATTCTTCCCCCACCATGGATGTGTGTGAACAGATGGAACAGCTGTTCCTAGTGGCTGGTTTCAAGTCAGTGCAGAGATGGAAAGGAAGATGGGTTATTTTTAATCAGTATAGATAACATTGTTTTGTGGGCCTATTGGTAATAGACACAGTTCCAGACTGTCCACGTTTCAGTATCTCTTCCCATGTTGGGTATTTCTCTCCTCCTCACCTAGCTCCCCTTGTGCTTTGTGTAAAGCCTCAGAGTGTTAAAATGTCTGCCTCTGTCGGGATCTCCTTGCCCTGCTAAATTAAAACTAAAAACAATGTTTGTATCTAGAAATTGCCAATCCTGCCTGTGAGAGAAGGTCCCAATCCAAAAGTTGCAGGTCTAGGTTCAGTTACCTTTTTTTTTTTTTATTTCCAAAATTTTAGTGGTTTTCCTGTTTGTGGTTTGACTGGTTCCTGAAAAGACAAGAGCCTATCAATCTGTGGGAGAACACTTGGGATAACTTGTGTGGGTGTTCTGGATGAATTTATATAAAGAGAAATGATGTCGAGAAGATCTCTGAGATCTTGAAAGATGCCAGGGCTTTTTTTTGTGTGGTCTGGTTTGTTGTTGTTGATATTTGGTATGTGGATTTTTGCTTTGGGTTCTTTTTACATGCTTTGTCATTCTAGTTTGAAGATGCCTCAAAGACAAGGAAGAGTTTCACACCTTGTGAGCTGAGGGTATTTAGAGTCTCAATTCTCTTTACTGGTAGATACTCGGAAACAAATGGTTGAAACTTCCATTTCAGATGCTTTTAATTTTGCAGTTAGGCTGCCAGAAGGACTAGGTTCAGTCTAGGTCTCCAGTGTATTTGCAGCTGTAAGATGGCTGGGCAAAGAATTTGCTGCTTATGCAGCAGTATAATTAACTGTATGTACGTCATTTTAAAAAGAGAAGAAAAGCCAAATCTAGCTGTAGCGTAACTCTGATCTTATATTGCTGCTTTGGACATGACTGAGGGGGAGTTTTTGTTTCTAAAATTAAACATGCAACCAGGAAATACAAGGTCAGGAGTCAGGTTTGGTAAAAAATGGGCATTAGTTACAGATGGATACAAATGCATTTTCATGCTAGCTAGTTGAGTAATTCTAGAAACCTTTCCCTATTCCCTCCCTCCCTCAAACTGAAACTCTAGCCTTGATTGTTCACAATCAGAATAGGAGTCTTGCTGAGAGGTGAAGCAACTTGCTCAATAGGATGAGAAAAGAACGCTAAGGTTGTTCTTTCTTACTTACAGTGTTAAAACTTAAAATGCTGTACTGAAGAGGGAGAAGGTATTTCTTTCAAGAGAATGTTTTACATAACTTCGTATTCTTTGTTCAGAATTCAATTTTCAGACATGCCTCAGAACTTAAATTGTTGTTGTTAGGTCGCCTGTAGCTTAATTAGTACTAATTGGTTTTGTGATTGGCAGATATGTTAATAAAATATAATTAAATATGTTGGAACACAAGTACAACATGAGTATACACCTGGCTCTTATCTGCATTATTAAATTTATTCTGGATTATCCTGAATTGATCATGAAACCCGTATTGCTGTTAGTCACATTGTTCAAAAACCTGAAAGTGTTCAGATGGTGGTTCGGTTTTCTTTTTTGTTTTTAAAATACAAATCGGAGATGTAATAGTTTCTGGGGAAGAATGCATATTAGCATAGTAAGGTGTTAAGGTTTAATATAGTTAGTGGTGCCTGAAACCACTCTTAATTTCTTGATTTATGGTATCTGGAAGTTGATTTGAGTCTGCCGTGACACAGAATTTTGAAGCCTTTGCTGCATCTCTTTGACTCCTCCTGTGTATGTGTGTGTACAAGTAAAGCATGGAGCTAAATACTGAAAGAAGATTCCTAGTTAATGGTTATCCAGGGTAAAAGTATTCTCTTCTTGAGTATGTAATGTGGTATGTAGTTCTGTAGGTATTTTTACTTACATTTCACTTTCTTCTTGCAGTTAAAGCTGGAGGTATGAGAGTGTCTAAAAAGCAAGAAAATGGACCTGTTGAGAAAAGTGCTAAACTTCCAGGAAAAGAAAAGTCAAGGTATTACAATGCAGGGCCTGTTCATCCCTGCCCTGTAGTTCAAGTTCATAGGTAATGATCTTTCAAAACAAAGAAAACTTTTATTCTACAAGAGTTTAATTCTTAAATTATCTTGTGCAATTTGTAGATAAAATAATACTGATATTGAAATAAGTATTGACTTAAAAAACCCCAAAACCCAACAACTTCAAAACCCAAGGATAGTGCATTGCAATGAAAGGCAAAGGCTGAATCTCATGTCTACTGTCATGTTTTATGGAACAGAAATTAAAACAATGTATTACATACTTGTGTATAAAGGAATAATAATAAAGCAATGCTCAAACAGTTTCCAGTGAAGTAGGAATGAACTTTAGGCTGTCCACATTCTGAAGGAAATTAAACCCACATCAGCTACCCCCAAGGAAGAGTCTTATCGCCTGTATAGGCTATACCCCCTATTTCAATCTAAAGTCTAATTTGGCTTTTGCTGTTTGTTACTTTATAAAGTTAATCAAGCTGTTTTGCCCTAAAAATGAAGGCATACTTCTATTTTGAATAAAGTAACAGCAACCAGTTGATGTGGTCATTAAAACAAGTATTTTCTTGCAGCTTTTTCAAAGACTGAACATTTTTCTTAAATACCTGCGCTTTTCTTAAATGTCACTTAACAAAAAGTTAAGTTAACCAATATAGGGATATGACAGTAAAATTTGAATGACTTGTGATGTTCCTGAATTTTTTTTTTTTTTTTTTTTTGTTCTGGGATTAGAAGCTTTTTATTTTCACTTGTTGCCAATTGTCTGGGTGTAATTTTGCAGCTGTCTTCCCCATAGTCATAGTTACCTAGTGGTATAAACAGATCTTAAATAACGTATTTGTCAGTGTAGCAAACTGTCAGTTGCTAAATTGAAATGTCAGTAGGAAATGTCTTGCCTTATCCACAGAATCATTAACTTAACTAAAGCAATATCTGCTTTTTCAAGAGTCACATTTACGGTATTTGGGATTTATAATGATTTTTCCCTACTCCATTTTAAGCTACAGATGTGTCAGTGGATATAATGGTATCATCAGAAGAATGTGCCATCTGAAGTTCTTCCTGTTGCTGAAGCAAATTATTTCATATCCACAGATTTGTTTATTTGTGGAATATTGGTAACGTGGTGTTATTCATTGGAATATGGAAAAGTTAGTAGGATAATCTTGTGAAAAAAGAAGTTTTTGCTTGACAAATAGTTGCTGTGAAAGGAAACACTCTCCAAAAGCAGAGGGTGAATTTTTTTCATGGGTCTAGATTGGAATCAAGAAAATGTTTTGTAGATCAGGATATAACTGCTCAGCTTCTGAGAAGTTATTTCACAGTGTACAAAAAAATTCCTTTTTGAGATATTCAAGGATATTTCATATACAGTTTATTGTATGTCTGAATAAAACATCCTGTCATAGATTTTCTGTTGTTCCATTCTGAAACAGCATGCCTTTTTATTGATATTACATAGTTTTTAAAATTATGAAAAGATTTAGCTCCAAACCCTAAATTTATATTGCAAAATGCTTTGTATTAAGTCTGGAAAATGAAAGTGACAAATGTTCATGTGTTTCTGTGAGATGGAAATGCTAAATACTTTTTTCTTCTGCTTTACAGTGCTGTTGTCAGTTTTGCAAAACCTCAGAACATGGGTGTCTTGGTAGCAGAAGCACTGAACAAAGTAAGTCTGAAAGAAAAAGTCAGGATTTCTTTATAAATCTAAACATGAAAAAATGTTAAAAAGTGAAATTTCCTTAAACTGGTGTCTGGCCGTTGCAGGTGCTTCATCTGCTACTAAATGTTCTTGGGATAACCTATTTCTGTAGTGGTTGTGTGGCTGAGCTGCTCGATGGCTAAAAAGTACCTGGCCTTCTCTCCTTACTCTGATTCCACTCCTAGTTACTGCAGCATGCCCTGGGTAGTTGTGCACTCCTGTGCAGAGAAGCACAGCCAGGCAGCGAGGTGTGTCCTGCTTGTAAAGTGGCGTGGTGCATTAGCTTTAGTGAAATATGGGGAGGAATTACCAGTGGCATCGAAGTGTCTGGCCAAGCTGAGATTACAGTGCAGAGCAAAACCTTGTGTTCAGTGCTTTATCGCACTGTGGAAATCACTCCCACTTCTGTAAGGGTCCCGCAAAAACACAGAGCTGCTTGAGGGAGGTGGGTGGCATGACTGGCAGGTGCAGGGGACACCAGGGTGGTGATCCAGTGTCCTGCTCTGTGAATGATCCCCGAGACAACAGGCACAGCATGTCCTACTGCTGCCCTGTATCTTGCTGTTTCATCTGAGGCCTGACATCACTCAGTCAAACACCTTTTGACTTCCTTTCTCCCTTAGGAATACTATGGGATCCTGTAAAATCTTGCATCCCACAGCTGCTAATGGACCCTTCTGTTTATCACATGCTTACAGCTCCTGTCCTGTGTCTTATTATGCTGTTGGTGCAGACTCACACCTGCCCTTTTGAAGAGCTGATTTTACAAGCAGCTCTTTGGTTTGCATGGTAATCTGAAGATCTGACAGTTACAATCTCTTTGTTACACACTTGCAGTCTTCAGACTCTGAAGCATACAAGAATTCCTCATCCCTAGAGCTCAGTGAAACATCAGTTGCATAATTTCAACACAAGCCTTTTATCAACAGTTGTGTTTATAGATTTAGCCTGTAAATCTTGGATTTTTGTTTAGACTTTTTAATGGAGAATAGATACAACTCATCCTCTTTCTCTTCCACCTGTCCTCATCTCCTCTGTTCTGACCCACCATTTCCTTCTCCTGTTGGTTTCCAGAATCTTGTATATGAAGCTTCCTTGCTACTTTAGAATATGATCATTAGCTACTGTAATAATGATTATTTTGAACCTAGGAAAATAAGAATTTGGCTCAACTTACTGTTAACTCTGGCATATTGATTTGCTGTGTTTTCCTTATCTTGGAAGCGCATTCTATGAGCTACTAAACCAGGGAAGAAAATAAATCAAAAATTTCCTAAAGGTAGTCAGACTAATATCACTTTGAAAACAGAAATTACAACTAAATATACCAAGTTACCATGAGTTCTGTGTATTGATCACTTGAACTTTTTGTGGGTTTAGGTTTTACTGCTCCTTTTAAACTACTTTAATAGGATAAAACTTAGAAAGAGAATAGCTGAAAATCTGTATTCTATCACAACTTTTTTCTTCCCCCTTTAATGTTACAGATGAGCCACAAAATCCATGCAGCAACTTTACAAGTGGCTCACCAAAAGCCACAACCTACCTTGGAGAAGTTCATACTACCCAAAAGAATTTACATTATTCAACAGCCACGGAAATGTTAAGATAATCATTATGTTTACTTAAAAGTGAGTTTCTATTCTATATAGCACTTAGCACACTGGTGAAGTGCTCAAAAGCTGTGTGCTTTGTATCTTGCTGTGTTTCTGTTACTGACAATAAAATATAAGAAGAGTTACTAAATGTACTCAGGATTTATTGCAATATCATGGCTTCTGTCTAACCTGGTGTTACTGGTATGCAGTAATTACTCAATGCCAAAAAGCCTAAGTTTCACTTACTGTGTGAGTTTTGAGTGAAGGAATGGGAACTGTCAGCCCTATTGTTTTGGGGTTTTTTTAGTCTAATGGTAGCAAAGCTGATGTGAACTTGATTCTAAGAAAGCATGACTGAAAGACATGGGCTTCTTTCAATTGAGCCTGAGGTTTCCCATGCTGAGTGCAGGCCTGAGGCTTACTGCATGATAAGTAATTCACAAAGTCCTATGAAGGATTTCTGTGCAATGAAAGAAGTATTTTTTGCTTGCATTTCTTTCTGTAAGAAAGCCCAGCTCCTCTGCAGAGATCCAGCAAGCAGGAAGAACTGAATGGAAACAGTCTGTTTGAACCTTTTTGGGGCTGGGGTGGATAAATGAAGGAAGTACCTGACTTGGAGCTGAGCCCTTGGCATAGGAGGGCAGGTAGCAAGGAGGAGCTAAGGTGCAGAGAATGCTATGACTGGAGTTTGGACTTGGTAGAATGGGGTATGACTTAGCACTGCCTGGCAGTAGTACAATCATGAAGGGTCAAGCTTAAAAATGGGGAGGAACAAGTGTAAATCCCAGTCCAGGCAATGTCCTTGAACCATGACCTGCCTGCAGGGACAATAGAGAAAGCCAAAGGATAATACTGTCCTGCTGCTGGGAGTTGGTTGTGAGCTCCACCGACTCAGAATTTAATTGACAATTTTTTTTTTTTTTTAAGGTAGTGATTGCAGAAGAGTATTGTCCCAAAACTGATTCTTTCACCCTTTTGGTGTGCAAGAAATTGATCCCCACACAGAGTGGAGGTTTTTGATTTGTTTACATTTGTGTGCAGAAAGGGGTGCTGGGTGGTGAATTGTCAGAGCTAGCATGGAGACAGACCAAGGCAGGCACACCTATAGGTTACAGTCTCAGGCCAAGCAGATCTTACTTCACTCCATGGTTAAGCTGCTGTTAGCTTCTCTCTGTTTCAGTCTCAAGGTATAGTGCTCAAGTCATGGTATGTGCTCAGTGGGCTCTTGAAGGGCAGAGGGGGCTGAACTAGGGGTGTGGCTTTTACTATGATAATTATGATCTAATGAGGAAAGTTCATGGCAAGGGCAAGTTCTCACCACAGAAGCAGTCAGACCTGGGGGTTTGTTGGCCCATCATATAAGGTCCTGAATAAGAAGGGCGTGATCTTTTTATTCCCTCCCCTTCAAGGACCTAGGACTTCAGTTTTCTGTTTTCTACATTCCTGTGGCTGTTGTTCCCATTGCTTAACTGCTTTGTTCTCTGTCTTATTATTTGGAACTTGTTCCTGTTATTCATCAGTTTCCCACTCCTATACTTATGATGTTTCTTATACATATCATAAGTCTCACTTTGGAACTGTCACATATTTTCCTGAAAGGAATCACGAGGCTGACAGGTAAATCAATTGCTTCATGATTTCCCAAATGCAAATACATAGTGCTACAATTAAGACAAAACATAATAGGGTTAGTATTAGGAAAACAACAGGGTAAAACATCTCGTTTAAACTCCCTGTAGTGATGGATAGTGACTATCTAAAAAGTGTCCTGCCACCCCTGTGCTCTCTCACTTCACTTGTTCCAACCCTTATGTGCTTTCCACATCACGATGGACAGTAATCAAAGTATTTTATCCTTTTTTCTGAGCTTGTTTCAGCAGTTATTGCAGATCATCCTGCTATAATAATTTTCTTACTCAAGTGAGATTCATCCCAACTGGGGTGGGCAGCAGATCTTGAATCAGCATATAATTATACTGCAGTAGCTGATATAACGTGACAGGAGCTGAATAATTGAAATCCCACCCATTGATTTTGGTGAAATTGGGAACACAAACATTAGAGTAATTGTCTGTATCTACAACAAGGTTGTCTACAAATATGAAGCCACAAATTGTTCTCATATAAGCACATCATTTTCCAGTATATAAAAGTACAGGTTCATGAGCTTCATCAGGATGGATTTCAAAATGACAAACACTATTCTGGATCCAGACAAATGTCAGGGCTTTGGTGTCAGTGCACAAGTGAGTCCCTGTTCCCATATAGTGCATGTGCTGACACTGGTGGTTTGCCATGCCCCATGGGCACGTGTCCTATGCTCCGGGGTAGGGTTCAGTTATGATTCAGGCCTCGTGCAGTGACTGAGTGATGGACACCAAGGTTCCTATATGGATTAGTACCAGGACTGTGCTATTGATGGTATTATAACTGACTAAATGCCACCAAGGTTGGAATTCCTTTGCCAATTCAGTCATTTTTCTGAATTACTTTTTGAAGTTCAGTGGGTGAAGGTGCTTTCTTCACCTTCTCTTAAAATTGCTGCTGCTGTTGATTGTATCCACAACTGAGCTCAGACGTGGCTAAGAGAAAAAGAACCTTCACAGTGGTTTGCACCAAGTGCCTCTGGGATCAACTATGAGCTCGCTCATTGATTCTTTCCCACTGAGGCAATGTGTCAGATAAGAGCCATTGATTAGTTTCTAATGCTGGTAGAGAAGACCACAGAGGGTGTTGCAATTTGCTTAAATCACTTGTGGTTGTTCTCAGGTTATTTATAAGTACTTCAGCATCTGTACAATTTAAAACTCCCAAGTCCCTGTGGTTCCAGTCACAATTCTTATTCCTTGTGGAGGTTTGCCCATGTAGCCAAGCTAACTGTCTTGCATGGGAAGCACTTAAGGATGGTGACCACATTCTTTTAAGTGTAGAAATATTAATCTGCATTACTAGTTCTCTGTCATACATGGACACAGTTCTCTTTGTTTAAGAAACCAAGATGGACTAAACAACATTTGTTGCTGATCTGCATTTTTGATCACATGGTCTAATTTCAAAAATTTGTGGGGATTGAATTTTCTCATCCTTTTTAGCTGGGGCAGATGTAATTGTTTTGGTTTCAGTAATATCTACCTTGAGTTTAAATGTTAGTCCCACATTATAGTGGTCCCAAAGTCATATAACAAAACCAGGTTTAACCAGGGTAACATTATACCAACAATCCCACCTTTTGGTGGCACAAAATTTCGAGTCTTTTGCCCTTGATTCTGTTGTACTATGAAACATTGAAATCTGAGTGGCTTTCCCATGTGTAGATCCATTGATCATTTTGCAGCATATCTGAATTTTTTCTTGCGTTGTTCCTTTCAAGAGGGGAACCCAGCTATATCTATCCTAATCCTACCCATGTTCTAAATATGCTTCAACTCCATGCAAAACCAGAGTAGTGAAATTGTACACTAAAATTGTATACTTAAATTCATGCTTAATCTGAAAGGTGATACTCAAAAAATGATTACTCTGTCAATAAGGATTCTTTTTAAAGTGCGCTTTCCACATGACTGCAGTGGAAAGCTATTGCAAATATATGAGACACTCCCTCTAAAATCAAGGGATCCTGGGAAGGTTACCCAAAGTTAGTGTTGCCATTTAACACTAATGTCTGCATCTTTTCATCCATCCATCAAATGTAAATACCCTTGTGTTGATTAAAGATTATGATCACAGGAGGTGGTGATTAGTAGCATATGCAATAAATAATTTGGTTACACCTTGAATAAATAGAAAAATTAAAATTCTGCTTCACCTTTGAAGACAACTGTTATTTGTCTCGGGTTCCATAACTGACTGATAGCCACTTGTGAAATACCATCAGTGTTGTCCTGGACAACAGCAGCGATATACTTTATGGGTGTTGAAGTTGTAGGCATGGGATTTGGAAACCAGTCTGCTTTTGTATTGTTTACAGCACACTTCTATTCCCCAGGCTGGCTCTATGGCAGTGAATTTTGATATGAATGTCAGTGAACAAACAGAACTTGAGTCAAAGCTGTCCGTGTGTCAAATTGGCTCTCAAAGCCAAAATTAGCACAGTGCACTCTAATGTATCAATATCGATGCTCTCTATACAAAGAATATTTGTAAAATCTTTAGAATTCTGATCTTTATGTTTTTTGTTTCTGAAGAAAATCAATAACTAGGGAAAAGTTGTAGGGTCTGATTCTTCAGGCCTTTATGAACATCACTTTGCATGAAGCTGAACGTTACTTAACTGTTTAAGGCAGTATGTTCAGGGAGGAGGGATGTGCTTGGTGTAGAAGGGAGCTGTAGTAAATCCCTTTTGTGGCACAAATCAGGCAGTCATACAGGGATTACTAAGGATGGAACAGTTCTGTTAAAAAGCCCTAGGCACTGCTCTGTGCAGTGCACACTTGGCAAGTGCAGTCCCACAGAGATGAGCTAAGTACATTCAGTAACTCGAGTTTCTGGCAAGACCATGTCTGTGGGCAAACAGGAGTTCTGCAGCAGGGGCTCAGCCCATGTATCTGAGCTGCATCAGTCCACCCAGCCCAACAAATCCAGGTGTGCCCTGCAGCTGTACCTGGGCTCCCGTGTACTCAGAACACTGCTGCAGGTGCTGTGGGAGTGCCCAATGGCCTGCCAGAGAGCAGGCTGGAATGGAAAGGATCTTCCAGGTGCTACCTGAGTAAAACTTTCACAAGTAAAAACAGGTCCAGACAAGAACCTAGGAGGTCTAGTTTTGATAAACTTTGTTTCAGGGGTTTGCTAAATGTAGAGCAGGTGCAATCTCTTCTGCTGTAAGATGAATCTTGCAGAGCAGAAAATCCTGGCAAGTGTTCTGTTCCATGTCCTGCTCAGTCAGGTGGTGTCCAGTTTGTGTTTGCGCCATTATTGGTGATACTGTGATGAGGCTGTTGTCCTTCTGTTGCAGGGAGTTTGTTTTATTTAGTTCAAGCCGTAATAATTAGCTTTCATTATTTAAATATCAATTGCCACCAAATTCAGCACATAATACAGTAGGTTTGCTAGAAAAATCAAACCCCTGCAGGAAGACTGTTTTTAGGCTTTTCATGGACTGTTTCAAACAATGTAGGCATTCAGCGAGAAGGATGTGATTTCAGGAAAGTACTTCTGCTCCTGATCTTCATTTCACCATACTGGAGGACACAATGTTGGTTAATATGCAGTTGTTATTAGCTGTAGCCCTCAAAACACCTTACAGAGATGGGAAGCCAAGGGACAATGAAGGCTGTGAAAAGATATTTCAGTACACATTGGTTGGTTCAATGACTGTCAGCTTGGTAATGTCTCATGTGCTGTTTGATGGCCTGAGACACACATGGTCTGTTGGACTTCTCTGCAGAGAGGAGTTTACTCTGGGGCAAGGAAGAGTCTCTACCCTTAAGCAGTTGGTGCTCCTAGGTTGGGTGGTGCTGGACAGAGCTGCTTGGGAATTCAGAACTATGCAGCCTGTCACTGGTCTAGCAGGAGCTACGGGATACGCTGTTCAGTGCACAGACCAAGGTCTGAATTGAGATGAAGGGACTCCTAACTTTTGTGTGAAACTGCAGCAGATGAAATGGCAAAGAAATTACACATGACAAGACTGGGAAGTTGCAATAAAAGAGAACTATAGCACAAGACTTAATTTTAATAACTAAATATTAGCTGTTGTTTAAAGCCTTTGTGTGTTCCAGGATGTACTTGTTCAGCCTGTTCCTCTCTAAGTGGTATGCATAAATCTGCAAATCATTTCAACAGTAATCTCTGCCTGCCATTAACAGCCCCAAAAATCCTGGTAAGTGGTGCATACATAAGCCAAATAATTTCCTGGGTTCACCTTTAATTCCAGGATAGAAGACTTTATTTCTACAATGTAAAAAAAACCCCACAAATTCAGTGGTCTAATCAGTGTCATCTGCCATACTCGTATTGTTCCTGTTGCGTGCAATTCCCATACCATGTTCCCAGGAAGGCACCTCTTGGAAAATCTTGCTGTTGTTGAGTACCCTTGTTTTCACATGTTGTCATTCCTCCTCTTCCCTCCTTGCACCTTCTCACTGCCCTTTCCTCCTCAGCCCGTGCAGGACAGCCAGCTGGTCAGGTGACTGGAGGAATGTGTACTTTTATAGTATGTTTATGGTTCTTGTCATACATGGACACAGATTCTACTCATTGCCATTATGCTGCTCTTGCTCAATTTTAATGAAAAACTTCTAGATTATATTATTAGCAGAAATTTCAGTCTGATGCTTCATTTATAATGGGCTACCAATGTTTAATTCATTCCAGAACTGAAGGACTACTGCAGCTCTGAATTCTGAGTATTTTTGAATGTCCAGCTAACACTGGGGGACTCTCCAACTCTCCAGTTGTTTGTTAAAGCAATTTTATAGAGGTTTATAATTCATATCAAGATAAGCTTATGCAGTTTCAAAGGTTATTAATTATTACATGTGTACTGGATTTGCCACAAGAGGTTGCTGTATGCCTACAGCTTGTTCCAGCTCTGCCAGCTGAGCTGCCCTCAGAAATACTGCTGTTTTCTACCAAGGAGGTATATTTTAATCTGCTGGAAAAGTTTCAAAGAAAAAGAATAGATAAGTTTATAAAAACCTCATTTGGTATTTCATGGGGGATATGACTACCTAGAAGCTGTGAAGATACAAAGGGCACAATTCTATGGTAACAAAAAGTGGTATCAGACTTCCCACCCTTCCTTCAGTCTCTGGGTTCCCAGTTGGAGTCAGGTACAGGTGAGGCAGCACAAGCAGCAGGAAAGAGTGCAGACTGTGTTGGTATTGGGTACATTCAGTATGATTTTCTCAGTTTGTAGATGCTTACATAGTATGCTTCTGAATGTGCTCACTTCATAACAAATTCATTGCTCCATGAACCAGGCAACATTAGAAAGTTGGATATAGCATCCCACAGTCAGCAGTTATGTGTCGAGGGATGAAGTCTCTGAACCCCTCTCTATACACAGTGTATTTCTTTTATATTTGGGCTGACTTCTGGAGAGCAATTCAGAAGTTATAGTTATGTAAAGGAATTATTAAGACTTTTCTTAAGTTATGATAAAAATGTTTGATGTAACAGGTATCATTTTAGTTGCAAAATATGCAGTTACCATATACTGAAATAGAACAGTCACTAAAATGAAGATTGATATTAAAATTTAAATTCAACCTTCTACTTTCATTGATCATAATTTTCTTAAATTCCTTCTAGTTTAAATTTTTCACATTCAGTATGTTTTTTCAAAGTTAATGAGAGAGCTGGAGCAAACTGAGCTATCTTTAAGCTACATAAGCCTGAAATATTTGGGTTTTATATGTTTTTTATTTGTTTTTATTTGTTTTTTTATATGTTTATATGTTACAATCAAGAAATATTAAATAATGAAAAGTAAGATTATCTATTAAAAAATATCTGAAATCAAAAACTTTTAATTTGGTTTGTTCTGTGGATCTCAGCCTTAAAAAGTAAAACAAGTCAAAAAGACAAATTTAGACTGATTTTGCTGAAGCTGTTCACAGGTGCCAGCCGAAGGTGACAGGTGTGTTACTCATTTCTGGTGTGTGTGCATTTGAACTCTTCTCTATTTGAACTCTTCTCCTCAACAAAGTCTTTTGAGGTTTCCGTAGACAGTAAAAAATGTAAGTGTAAATGTTCTTTATGTGCTTGTAAATACATCACAAGGAGCCCTCCAATTATGCCAAAAGTTCTAGATGCTGGTTCTAAAATTGGTTTTGGTGCCTTGAATTGTAATGAATAAAAAGGACAATAAAGGGGGTGATGGGGAGGTGGCAGAATGTCCTAACACTTTGCAGAGCTGGGCTGTAAGGAATTCAGGAATTTTGCTGGCAGACGTGGCTACACTGCATGCTTCTGCTGGTTGAAGTGCATGTACTGTTCTAATAAGCTTACAGCTCACAAATAGGACTTTTTCTTTCCTTGTCTCATGCTCTGCCAGTGAGGAGGTTCACAAAGGAAACTGTGAGGGAGCATAGCTGGGACAGGTGACCGAAGCTGACCAAAGGGATATTCCATACCATGGAATTTCATTCCCAGTTTATGAACTGGGCGAGGTACCCAGAAGGGCTTATCTAGATTTGGGAAGCAGGGGGTCTGGCATCATTCAGCCAATGGTGAGCAATTCCATTGTGCATTACTTGTTTTTTCCCTTTTTATTATTTACCATTATTACTGTATTTTACTTTATTTTCAATTATTAAACTGTTATTATCTCAACATACAAGTTTTACTTTGATTCTCCTCCACATTCCACTGGGGTGGGAGTGAAGAAAGCGGGTTGAGGGAGCAGCTGCATGGTGTTTCATCTCCAGGTGGGTTTAAAATCATGACAATCTACTACCTTAAAATCAGTAAATTGAGGATTTAATACCAAATTATTATGTTGCATGAGAATGAATCTGCTGGGATAAAAGCATCTACATTGAATGGAAGCCTCTAAAATTTATAAATTACATTCCAGTTCTTCCAAAACCAAGAACTGGAATAGTAGGTTAAGATGAGAAGCATAAATTAACATAAACAACACTGAAGCTGAGCTGAAAAAGGGAGAAAGTCTGATTTCTAATTTCTCTAGCCCCAGCATATATGTTAATACAACGAACACTGCTGCCATTATATTTCAGTGTGATCTGATTCCTGTTTTCCTAAAATAAAAAAGCTACTAGAAGCTTGCGTGATAAGTGCGAGACTGAGGAGAGCCATAACCTTTGTGAGAAGAAAGAAGGAAGAGCTGAAGAATTTCAGTGGTTAGGAATGGATAAATCATCTGAACAAATGAGTGGAAGGAGCAGAGGGCAGAACAGTTAAAGCAGAACAGCTGTGAGCTAAATACTTCCCAGAAGGAAGCTACTGAGGAGAGCAAAAATCTTTACATTCCTGATATCAAAAGCATTGCTCTACTGAGACAAATTGGGAAGCACTAGGATCCATTGTGAGCTTTCCTGTGAAGCAGCAGGACCTAAATCCAATTGACTGTAAACACTATTTCAAAACTTTTGGGTTCATATCTAGAGGAAGAGAGTGCCAGCGCTGGACCTGCTGAGAAAAGATCCCACAACAGTGGAGTCATAGCTCAGTTTCTTGTCTCAGATTTCAGAGACAAAGACAAAATCATAAAATGCTGCCCAAACTTTTGATATTTCGTCTTAGAAGGAAAATTCCTTTATTTCCAGATATAGGCCTCATCACAGTGGCAAAATGTAGGAAAGAGAATGTGATTAAGAGGATTCTCCACTGGAGAAAAGACACTGTATGCTGCTGGCTGAGGTGCATACAGCATCCTCCCCTTGTTTTGGAACCAATCTTCAGCTACCAAGTTGCTGAAGTGACAGTGAAAGAAGAGTAATGTCACTAATTACTGTTGCTCTTGTCACCCTGAGGGCTTTGTCTTCAGTTCCTCTGCTCTTCTGACACCAAACAAGGCAGTTACTGCCAATATTCTGCAGAGAATGTGCTGCTTGTGTATCAGCCTGTCACTTCTTTCTGAACATATACATGGTTTGTCTTTGTGTTCCTTACAGACCCATTGGAAGACATTTTGTGAAATGCTCGCATAGTGTAGAAAATGTTCTAGAATACTCTGGCACTGTAATTTTGCAGTTACATTCAGATTTGTTTTGTCATGATGAATTACATAGGAAAATCAATCAGAGTTTGCACAGAAAACAGCAAATCCTTATTTATTTATTTATAAATGTATTTTGGATTGTCCCTACATTTTCCTTTTTGGTGTGAGGAGGATTCATTTTTGTATTTAATTATGTGAAATTGTAGAGGTTGTGTGTAGCAAGGCTAAGCTCTTTGGCATCTATGCAGGGAATAGCTGCAGTATTGGACACTTGGGGTGGAAGAAGCAAGCAGCTTCAGGTTGGGAGAGAAAAACATGTCATCTGGGTGTTTCTGCTGACATTTTTGATTGATGTGCTCATTACAATGGCATGCAGATCACCACTGCTAAACCTATGTTATACTTAACATAGTAAGTACCATCAGGCACTTCAGTGCTAACCCCACTGATGCAAGACAGTTATCTATCTACGTGTGACATGCCCAGCCAGAGATAATGCTCTTTGGTGGCTACTTTGGTACACCTCATTGGGGTCACCATGGGTGCCCCACAGTAAAATTACCAGTACCTCAGGTTTTTTTCTCATGAACTACCATCTGAACTGTCTTTTTGAGGAGCTAAATATTTTAACACTCTTGCTGCCTAGCATCATCTTCAGCCTTCAGATCAGTTTTATGGATTTCTTCTGCAGTCTCTCATTCTTCAGTATCCTGGAAAATATGGATGGATAGACTGGGAATGCTGTTCACTGCTGTATTCAGAGGTAATGCCACCTCTACACGTGCTTGTGATCCCTCATTTGTACAGGTAAAGAACACACTGGCTTCTTTGGGAGCAGCAGCATTGATGTCATGTGGTTTTGCCATGGCAGCCCCATACCCTTTTGAAGGTGCTGCTTTCCAGGATGCAGTTTGTCTTTTTCTGTGTTGTGGGCAGGGCCACACTCCTTGTTCCTACACCTGGCATTTCAAATCTGGCTGTCTGAAATGCTTTGCATGCTCCAGTTCAGAAAGTAACTTGGATCAGTCTGAGTTCTTCACAGAATCACAGAATGGGTCAGTTTGAAAGCGACCACATCTGGTCCAACCTCCCTGCTCACTCAGGGTCATCCCAGAGCACACGGCATAGGATTGTGTCCAGACGGTTCTTGAATACAAGCACCTGTGGAGGGAGACTCCACAACCTCTCTGGGCAATCCGTTCCAGACCTGCCGTTATTATTTAGAGTATTTACATTATTTGTATTCCACTGGTCTTTTGCCGTGTGCAGCTTTTATAAACTCCGATGCGATTACTTTCATGTTCCTGATGGAAGGCTGCTTTGGTGGAAGTGGACGGCCTCCGGTGCGGGGCTCGGGGCAGGAGCCCCCAGCCCCGAGCTGTGCCAGTGGGTTCTCAGGAGCAGAGCTCAGCCGGGCAGAGCGCACGGATGGTGGGGCGCTCCGAGCAGCACACGCTCCGCGGGTCCGGGCGCGGCTCTGCGGGGCTCTGCGGTCGGTGTTTGTGGAGCGGCACCGCGGTTCGGGGAAGGCGGCCCGGCCGAGCGGGCACCGCGTTGCCGCGTCTCACCCAGCGCTCCAGCCCGGCCCCGCTCCGCCCCAGCCCGTCCCGCGGGGGGCGGGCGCTGCCGCCGCCCCTCCCGTGAGCTCATCCCGCCGCCGCGCCTGCCCAGCCCGGAGGAGCCCGGAGCAGCCCGGGCTGGGCCGCGCGCGGAGCCCGAGGCGAGGGGCCGGGCCCGCCGCTGGGTGAGGCCTCCCCG